>JAXCLQ010011885.1:0-36921 GCA_035584115.1 Cedrela odorata
CATAGGGTTTGAACTTTTCCTCCATTTAGGTGTTGTCAATGTCTTACGCATGATCGTTTCTTTCCTACACCCGTTACTATTTCTTTCTTTCCTTCTCGCTTGTCATTTTATCGTTCTATGCGCGGGAGAAAAGTTACGATGATGAAGCCTCTGAAGAAATATATCTGCACACACTGTGATCCGGCCGCCTCGGACATCGGCCCTCAAAGCAAACGCCGTCGTTGTTGGTCATTTTGGCAGTCGAAAGTTATGCTTGGATGTGCTTGCACCAACCTCTTGTTTGTCAATGGAGCCCCATATGTAGCATGTCGCACCAATGGCTGTTTGAATTTACGCTTTATTTGCTCAAGGAACCCAAAAGACCATGAGATAATCCCACGATAGGTTCATGGAACGGATGTGTCAAATTTAACTTTTTTTTAAAAAAAAATTTAATTAAAATTAAATAAAATATTTTATAAATTATTAAAATTTATAAAAAATAATATCTCTAATAGTGTTAATTTTTATTAATTAATTAAAAAAATATAATAAGATGAACATTTTAACTTAAATTTTATAAATTTTTTTTATATTCAATCATACTTTACAATAATAAATAAAAAAAATAGAACAAGTTAATTAAAAAAATATTACAAAAGAGGGACATTGAGTCTTATCTCATTAAAAATTATTGAATTTAAATCATAATTACTTATAATTGACAGTTGATAATATTTAAATATAAATAATTATAATTAAAATAAAGTAAAATAATTAATAACAATAATTAATTAATAACTAACAAAATTTATTTAAAATTAGTAACTAACAACAATAACAAATAAGTAAACAATTAACAAAATTAAAAATAACTAACAAAACTTAGCAATTAATAACTAAAATTTTATAATTAATTAAACATTAACTTTAATTTTTATATTGATAACAAAATTAAATTATTAATCTCAATAATTTTAAAATTATTAACTAAAATAAATACTAACAAAAATTGCTAAATTATTTTCTAACTAAAATTTTAAAATTAAATAATGACAAAAGTTTTAAAATTAATAACAAAATTAAATACTAATCAAAATTTTAAAATTATTAATTAAACTAAATACTAACTAAAATAGATAAATTAAATACTACTAAAATTTTAAAATTAATAAATATATTAAATATACTAATTAATAAATTAACTAAAATTTTACAAGAAATCCATTTTTTTTAATGGGTAAAACCAACAGTCTAGGCCGGTTCAACCCGCGTATTAAACAGACAGTTAACGTCGCGAGTTGAATCAGTCCGGACCACCGATTCAACTTGCCGATTCAACACAATAACGGGATTGAACGGTTTTATGCTTGTTACAGGTAAGGCCTTCGATTTCAAATAGATTAAACTAGCAAGGCCTCGAATTTTGGGTCCGGAACCAGTATGACATGGATTTTAAGTTCGGAATCGACCCGACTCGACCCGGATAAATAATGTAACATTCCATACCCGGAGATATTACCGGTAGGTGACGAATCCCACCGTCACCTTAAACTTCCTTCTCTATGTATGTAAAAATACGTACACTGTTTCTCAAATTATCAAACATATTGTACAAATCACATAAGGGCGATAAATCCAATCATAAAATACATGAAACCCTCAATGTATTACAATATTTTATATTGTAAAGTAATTGATGAAATCTTAATATAACTATAATATATACTACTACCTGAATTACGTCTGACTCTTTATGCACGACGAACTCATGACCTTAGTGACTGCAATATGTACTTTTTATCTTCTGTCTGTATCTCTAATGTACTGAAATTTTCTCTTTTATTTTTAATCTACCTATAAATCCTGCAAAGCTGAAAGATGAAGGTGATAAGTCCTAAGAACTCAGTGAATGGATTGAAATAGAGTAATAAAACAATAAATATGGAGTAAAAGTATAAAATTTTAAATATAACATTTCACATTTATTTAAAATCATTTAGTTTTAACCAATGAAATAGAATAAAATGGTTTTATATATAAATTTATGGATGCACAATTTCAAATCTTTGGGCTTGCTAGAAAACTATCCCTAGAGACATTTTCGATAGATATCTCAAAATCTGCTAACTAGTTTTTTTATAACAGTATATAAAACAAATTTATTTAGCCATCTTGTTAACGTTAGCCTGGATAAAAGATAGGGTATAAGACACCAACTTATCTAGTAATCTTGTAATGGCCTCGCCTACAATGCTGGTTCGATCGCTACTGCCTAGTGGGACTTCTTACCCACCAATAAATAATCGGACCTCTTTGGAAATCTTACTTATGTCCGGAAGTCTGTATCTTCTCCCTTACGTCTCTTTCTAGTAAGGGCAGAACATTTGGACAGATGCGCTACACTGAGCATTTTACACCAAACACAAATTATAAAATTCGTGTGATATCTTTCATCATATAGGTCACACCTTATACAAGTCAATTTATCACATGTCAACATATAAACCATTTCATTCCAATTACTCATCCACAAAATATTTCATAAATATCCAATCATATTATCTAAATTTACTCTAACTTCAAACCATATTTATTTTTATTTTAATATAACATAGTTATAAATATTAGATTCATAAAAACAACTTAACAATTTAAATTAATTCTCAAAACATTTACATTAATCTATTTGTCTATACAATAATTTGAAAATCAAAATATTTTCTCAAATTGGTTTTCAGGATATTCATAAATCAAACAAATTTTCATAAACAATATATTAAAATTAAAATATTCATTCACTGGTTTGCGCTTAATTGTTTTTAACTTACTGCATTGTCGATGGTTGTCTGGATCAACTATCTATAAATACATTTCCTCCCATTAAAATTCATAATATCATGTATTTGCTATATTAACAAATAAATATATCACATCTATCAATAGTCCCCAGTAAGAAGTTTCCAAGTTTCGAACTTCCGTTACCTAGTTAGAAAATCACAATTTTTATCTTATTTATATTAAGAAATATCTATCCACGACAAGGGTAACTTTATCTTTTTACTAAGATCAATCGGCAATGAGTTCTAAGCCGATTCTTTAATATATTCATCCCTTATACATCTAAGTTATGTTGCTTTTACAATGTTCCATTTTGATTTTTATATCCTAACTTATATTTAATTGAATAAATATTATTCCCATCAAATTTTGTAACAAGGTAGTGAGTTTTCTGAATTTTTTGGGAATTCGCTTCTTGACAAAAAATAAAATTTTTGACTATATTATTCTTCGTTATGTCTAGTTTTTATAGCCATTTACGGTTCCTGATTCCAATTCCTATTGTTTGAGCTATAATCAATTTACTACATATTGCATAGACACAGAATAGTGTGTAGTGCCGAAACAGGGCAACCAAATTTCGACCTTTGTTAGGAATTCATTAGTACATGAAAAAAGCTGATTTTCTAATATGTTATTCCCTTAAATGTTTATTTTCCATATAATTTTACTGTGCTAAATTTATAAGTCGAAAACCCTATTCTATTTTGGGTTTTTATTCGTTATTTTACATTTTTGGCAAAACAAAATGCAACACGAAGCAGTCCTTTCTAAAATCTATTAGAAATTTGTCGATTCCTGAAAAATTTTAAATTTGGGTTAGGTTGCTCGTAATTATGTCTAGTTTCCCGAAAATTTTACGATGCACTAATTAGATGTTTATAACTTATTTTATAAATCAAACATTGCACAAATGTCAAAATTTTAGCAATAAGTTGGTCTCTGTTTTTCATGAGATTTTCTATTTTATTTTTCTATACAACTAGCCACTACATTCATGCATCATAACACCTTGTTTACACATTTTTCATGCCTTCAACATGGCCACATATGAGTACATTTATTACCATATGTCAATTATCAAGCATAACAAAAAATTTTAAAAAACTAACCTATGACATATATCGTTCATATAATCATTAAATATTTCTTTATACTACATCCCTACTCAGTCACCATTCCTACATATATTATCACCTATACATAATTCATTATACCTACATTCATAGTACAATTACATCTCAAATTCACATTTCCGTTCATGGCCTTAGCCTTATACATATAAATTGCTCACATTCATCGTTATCATATTTTTTTATTCAAAATATAATCATATATACACCAAACTTTCACTGCCTTTTACTATAATAGGCATTGCCACTAATTTTTCAGAATTTAACAACACATAAATAATTCACACATTTCACTATAATCGTAAGTACATAGCAATGATATGTTTTTTATCATATAGCTATCACAGCAAACCTTATAAAAGCTAAAATAGACACACATAGAAAGTATACCTTAGCTCCTTGCATTGCCTTCCTATCTTATAAAGCAACTATCACTAAAATCCGCACAATTATGTAGACAAAGCTCTAGCAAGGAAAGTCGAAGTATAAACTTGATGGCTGAATTATCAAGCTTACCAAAAATCTTTCTTTAAACGTCTAAGGCATGAATTTGGTGGTAACAAAGGATTCGTAATTTCCATTAAAGGCACAGTATCTTTCAACATAAACTCTTCAATAAATTAATAAGTAACAACAAAGAATCAAGCCAAGACAATTCTAACACAAAAATACCACTAACAAAACATTCAAGACTCAAGCCTTCCTCCTCCTTCATTTCCTACTCTTTCTCGTTATTTTTCTTCTTTTCCCCTCTCTTTATTCTTGGCTTCATCATTCTTCTTTCTCTCACTAGCCGACCAAAAACCAAAACCCTTCTTGTCGTTTTCTAGCTTCTTCTCAAACTTTCTAATATTTGTTAAATGAAAGAAGATAATTACAAAGCAAAAATATAGGTGTTTAAATATTATAGAAAGTGGATCGAGTCTTGGAGTTTCATTTGAGTATAATCTGCATTGGTTTCTTTGTTTTTACTTCTTCTTCCTTTGTCTTACCCGTATACATCTTATTTCAATTTTTTATTCTTTTTAACTAAATTTTTCTAGACAAATCTAGACTTAAGATGACTAAACAAAGTAATTTGGGCTTGAGTTTTTACTTACATATGGGCTATATATATATATATATATATGTATGTATATTATTCTTGGCCCAAAATAAAAATAGTCTCATTATTCATGTAATTTCCTATA
Source organism: Cedrela odorata (assembly GCA_035584115.1). Classification (NCBI taxonomy): domain Eukaryota; kingdom Viridiplantae; phylum Streptophyta; class Magnoliopsida; order Sapindales; family Meliaceae; genus Cedrela; species Cedrela odorata. Next base: position 5,144 of record JAXCLQ010011885.1, read on the forward strand.
ACACTCACACCTAATGAAATTAATGCCTTATCAATATATTAAAATTTTTAGAAATTTTAATAATAATCTCATACTTAGGTATATATTATATTTTATACCTCAATTTCGGTTTACTATACATGCATGCGTAATATCGATTAATTTTTCTCACAATCTATGTCAAGACTTTGTCATTAATTTAAAATTTAATAAATTCAATTTATATCAAAATTACAAATTCTACAAACAGTATTCCAAACCGATTTGAGCCTAAGATTTTGATGGGCTGAGTTGGAACAGTTCACGGGCCAACTTATCCAGTTACACAACATTATGTGAACCTTTGATCGAGTGTTAAGAGGATTTACAATATTAACTTATACCGACACTTCTTATTTTATATATTTTAAAAGATTCCGTTTATCTATTTCAAAAGAAGAGAACCCTCTTTCAAGCCTACATAGTTATTATCATCTTTTTCTTTTTCTTCTTGTGCTGCATGTATTATTTGTTCTATTTTAATTTGTCATTCTCTTGCTTTATTTATGTCTTACTAAACACTTTGTACCCTTCTCAGATTATTTTCTAGTATGCTTCTTACATTGTAAAGATATTATCTATTGAGTAAAATTTAAGTATTTATATGCACATTCATATAACTGTGATTTTGGTCCCAAAACAACAAATTAGAAAGAACAAAAATAAAGTTGTTAACGCACTAATTTATTGCTCTAACAATATGATCAGAATGGTTAATGGTTTATTAGTGATTTTCTATTGATAATTTCTATATCTTGAGTGTAATTCATTCTTAATCTTATCAGTTTCCTCTACTATTTGCACACTTGTTTAAGGAGTTTTTTTTTTTTTTGCCCGGGTTGGTCATTAAATTTCTTGCGGCTGAGCCCCTGCTGGTCTCTGCCGATCTTTTATTCAGTCGTGCTTGTTTGTTTCATTAAGTTTTGTGGCACCATTTGGTGAGTTTCTCTAAATTATGTGTGCTAAAGGAGAATACAAATAATTGCGAAGAAAAGCAGCTGTTAAGTGCTAGATAAGACTCGGTGGTTTTCAAAATCGCAACGTATACGTATTACTGTGTATGGTATAATTAACTTTATGTGTTGAAGTATTTTGTATGTGTAATGAACAAATCATAGAATAACGAGAGTGTTAAGCAATAAAATTAAGGAAAAAGAGAGAGCAACATGTTATTTAATCAATGAAAACTAGCATTATGAGATACTCAGATTAGATCGTAATGCAACGAGTTTAACTCGTGAATGGTATTCCATTGTTTAGTTAAATTTCAAGTACATGGAGAGCTAAAACAAGTAATTAGACTTTGTCTCACGGCATGGCGTGCACCGTTTATTTGCTAGCTCACTAACTCTATCAAAACGATGCCATAAGAGTTTGCCGGCGTGGTGGTGGTGCACGTTGAATATCTGTTTAAAGATGAAGCTAGCCATCCGGGGACGAAAACTAACGTGGCAAAAGAAGATATACATCTACCATATCGGCAGAATCTTTCCCTTACATATCACCGTTTATTGTAGAAATTGACATTGTTATCTTAGGGTTAAAGTATGCAGCTGAAGATTACTTTTATACTGAGTAAGCGTAAATTTGTCATAAATTCATAGGCAAATTTTTTATTTTTCTCAAGATTACTTTTAATTTCAACCTATTAATATATACTATTCCCAAACTAAGATCATTTGACTTGTGGGTTTTTGTGTCTTTTTAGCATCTTACAATGGTTGACAAAATCAGAATTCGGAGATGAAATTAAACTCCCATTTTATAAAATTCTATACGAAAATAAAATTAAAAAAAAAAAAACTTTTATAAGTACTTGCCACCGAACAAATATTTGTTTGGAAACAACATGTCAACCATCACCAATTCTAATTAGCTATTTGTTTGAGTCCACCATGAACTAGACATGTTCTAATTAACTAAGTTGCTGATTCAAATCAAATATTAACAAGACACAAGAATTCATTCTTAGTTGTAATTAAAATGAATTAAGAATGAACTGCCACGATCAATACCAGCTTGACTCTCTTAATTTATTCAAGTGCAATTCCAATAGGATTCAATAAAGTAGAAGTTAGACAACAACATGGGTTTTCATATCTTCCAATCCATTAAAGAGTTGTAGACTTTTTGCATATGTCCTGAACAACCCATATGCTTATATAATTTTTCCTTGTCTACATGCACCAAATATTATTTCTTTCTCTGATCTCGTAATTTGATCGCTATATGCATGAAGTTACGATGTTGAAGGCTCCGAGGAAATCTCCAGCTACGGCAGTTTCTGTGGATTGCAGCGCATCAAACGCTGAACACCTTAATAGCACTAGCCAATATTTGTTATCAGACGCTTCAAATATGAGCCCTCGACCTGCAAACCATGCAAACACATGGTTTCCTTTTGCGGTCAATTTGGCTGTGCTTCCACCAATTTCTTGTGGGTGGCGTCACTGCTAGCCGTTTGAATTTAAGGCAAGTTCTACTATTTCCTTGCTTGCTGTTACATTACATCGGTTGAAACATACATCGCCACGGTGCTGCAGCTGCAAATCAAATACGGTCATCTATTTCAGGTAAAATCAGATTCTGGTTAACGTGTTGAAGAAAAAAGTTATTATCAATTTGTTTAAGGTCGATGATCAAAAGCGTCCCCGCTGGTATTCAGTCTTTCTTACAAAGGGGTATGTTGACTTTTTAGAGTACCTGATTTACATCCCATGACTTCCAACACGGGCCCATTGGGCTTAAATTGCGGGCTATAATTCGTACCGTGCCCAGTTATTTGGGTGCAAATAGTGTGCTTAATTTCCCAGCCCAAGAATCATATTCTGATTATAACTAGATCCAGCTGAATTATTTTCTAAGAACACTCTAATTAAGCTTTTTCTCACTAAATTCATTGTTAGTTTTATTTTTTATTTTTTTCAGTATGGTGGCCTGTACGACAGTACAAAGATGCGATGACTGCTGGTTGAAACTCTCTCGTCATTGTATTGCTACTACCCCGGAAAAGCAGCCACTTTGGTCCGACTCTGGTCAGCTGAATTTCCTTCCGTTGGATCCACTGCTCCAGGCCAGTTGCGTGCACCCTTTAACAGCGAATAGCACTTCACCTGAGTTCCTCAATATTTTAATACTTTATCAACCTAACGTTATCGGCCACGACTAGGGCATAAAAGAGCTAAACCACAAGTGTGTGTCCATTTTCGATATACCCCAAGCTCCTTACAAGGTAAATTTTCTTTGAATTTCTTCTATCTTAACTTGTTTTTAAAGTTAATCAATCATATATACTTGGGGTTGAAATCTTTCTATCTTTATCTTCTACGTCTAGTATTTTATTTTTCATCAATCATACATGTTTCCAACAGCTGTTAACATTCTCATTTGAAAGAGAATCATAGGTAAATGTTGAAGTGGTGTGATTATAGAGCAATAATACTACTTCTTTCTACATGATTTGATCTATATATGTGAATAACTAGGCATCGTTCAACCGTATAGATTGGAGCTTTTCAACTAATTCTCACGGAAAACACAAAAACACATCTCTCACATGAACAAGAAATAGTAAAAATGAAATTTCTTTGTTTATGTATATTGGGTCACAGTTGTTTCAGTATATGGTAATCTAGTTATCTCCTATTTTCTTAGAATCTTATGAAGACTAATGTTGATAATCGCTCAACTTTATTATTTTAGCAACCTAGCTTTTTTTTATTCTATGGATATTTTTGTGTGCTCATACTTTGTTGCTTGTTTGCACTCAGAATTGCTTAAGAATTACTGATCATTGATGATGATAAGACATTTTCTTTTACTAAGAGATGAAACTATTGAAGGGATGAGAAAGTTTTAAATGATATACCGTTTGTATAATGTCATTATATAATATTTAATTATATAATATATATATATATATCATTATAATCATATGTGCAAAATGCATTTGTGATAGTTTTGAATTTACGATAAATACACACTTAATAGCATTTGACTTTATATGATTGGATGATTGCATGGTAACGTTATGAGGCTTCTTTTTTATTTTTTTTTAATTGCGAGAAAATGCTTATGCACATACTGTTGTTCTGCAGCTCTTCCGAGACCCAAAACTCAATGGACGTATTTGGTAGAACCAGTCGATTTGAGGCTGAAGAAGGAGAATTTGATTATCGGGTAGTAGTTAAAACTATGCCCGGCATGTCTGTCGTGAAGGATTTTGTCATACTTAAGGGCAAATACAAAGACATCCCATATAGCACTGTCGATAAGCCCTTCAATAAGGATCTTGAATTCTTAATATATGCTTCTCTTCTAGGTGAAACCAAGGAAGAAAACATGGCTCTCATCTGTAAATTGGTTCTCAGAGACTATGCCAAGATTATACTACGGACCAGGGGCGGGAGAGTGATCTTCGAGTGTATCAAGGGGAACGCCATTGCTAGAATGAGGTTCCTCCTACTTTTTATACTCAGTACTTCAAGATTTTCGTTACTTCGTTGATTTTGTTTTTACTGTTTATCATCCGTTTCTATTATTTAGTGTATCAAATTGGTATTTCAGTATTGTCGTCAAACTAAGAGAATGGGGAAAAAAATTCAAGTTATTTGGAAAGCAGAAGCTGGATGAGGGGAAACAAAAACTGGTAATTCTATTGCTTCCTTATAACGATTTGTGACTTAAGATTTGAATTCTTAGCATTGCATATTTGACATTCTTTGAAAACCATGGGAACATTTCAATATACTCATATATTGTTTATTGGCCGACCTTTTTGTATACATATGTTTGATTATCTTTCCAGCCTCACTAGAGTTTCGGTATTGTTGCTAGTTGGTTTCTTATGTTCACTAAAAAAAGAGAAAAAAAAAAAAGAGTTTAATTGATTCAACCTCTTGCCATGAAAATAATAGAAGCGAGTGAATAAGTACTAAATATTAAGGTAGGTAGAAGTACGACAATACAAACATACACTTTATTTGCTGACAATATGTCAAATTCATTATGAATTTTGCTTCAAAACTTTGACGCATGCAACATCAATTGATCATTTCTGAAGAGAATTATTAGGTAGCTGCATTCCGTATAGCCAATAGTAATGTTCTATACTATCATTTATCTCCTTGAAGTATTGTATGTACTGGCTCAAAACTTTTTCAAATGATTATTTGCAGAATGAAGTTACAAATCTGTGAAGAATTTTATCCCAATATCAAAATGAAAATTTAAGAAGAAAACTTGGCACTATATTAATCTAACAAATTAGAACAATTACTTAATTCTTCTCAGTTGATAATGTCTACATACCGTAATTTATTCTTTATCTTACTAATTTTCTCTAGTATTTATACACAATTGTTTTCAGGTGGGACATTGGATTTCTTGTACCGGTTCCACTCGCTGCTAATCTTGAGCCTATCTATTGAATTGAGGGCTATTTCTCCCTCTTTTGTATTTTTTGTTGGACTACTTTATGAACACTTTGATTTGTGACTTCCAAGAGACGTGATTGGTGTGATTTGTGACTTCATTTCAAAAGCAAGAATGTATGCGCGTATGGTAAATTCAGTGTTTGAATTGTTGTACCCGTGTGTAAGGATTATAAAGATGATATTTTCAATTATTAGAGATTATATATATTCAACATTTTATGGTTACATAACTCCTAAAAGAGACATTTAATTAGAGTTATATATATATATATATATATATGCCGCATTCCAGGAATCATGTATAATACTTATTTTTATTTCTCCAACAAGCTAGCTAGAAGGAAAGAGTAGAACAATGAATATGCAACATCGATGGAGCTATAAGCTGCCAGTCTTGGGCCCTTGCTTGTCTCCTCCACTACAGGATGATTACGAAGACCTCATCCGCTCATTGATCAACACTTTACTGTGAAACATCTTATCTTTTCTTTTTTTTTTTTTAATTTTTAATTTTTTTTTATTAAATCATCTTAATTTGATAGCAAAAAGAATTTCTGTGAAAAGGGAAAAAAAGAAAATAGAAAAAAGCCAAAGGTGAAAAGTAGATAATTATGATAAGTTGGTCCTGTTAATTATGTTTACTCCCTTTTCAGTAAGTCCAACAAATTAGATTTCAAACGCTCGGTCTAATCACTAATTAATTTATAAATAATCTTAAACATATAAAGAAAGAGATCGTCAGTCTAGAAGCAGCCAAGCCATTTATCGCCGGTTTCAGAGTGACCCATTTGAAATGTGAAGCAATCACGTCTCACGTACTGAATTAAAAAGTTTTAAAGTGTCTGGAGCTTCAACAAGTGAGACTCTCGTTTTGATCATGCTCCATATCATATATTTGCTTTAAAGATTAGGGTAATATATATTGAATCTTATAAACACCATCGTGAGACTGGTAGATATATGTAAAGACTTTCAAAATTTGAAATCAGAATATATTTTTAATACTTTAACACAAATTACTCTTGTTCTCTCTCTAACATATAAACCTTATGTTTTTAATGATTTCTATATCCTCATTACTCATTTATTTATAGACTTCATGGTGACTTTTCATAGGCAGATGCATGACTTTATTTTAAACACAATTATTCTATGAATAATTGTATCTCCTCCATGAACAATTGCTTCTCTTTGAAAATATTATTCTTCTTAACGAAATCTATGCATCCCTCTATATGTCACCTTATTACATTGATAACAATCTTCCACTTAATCAAAGTAATTAGGTTTACTTCTGATGATTGTATATCATGTGCGCACAATCAATCATCATTACTATACCATAACTAAACCACAAAAATTATGGTATACATATTTTACAAAAGTAAAATGACACCACAACCGAAACTAAGAAAAAATCTTGTTCGTACTTAATTTTATTGATGACTTACACACTAAACACCCGGTGTTACATAAATTCATCTTGATATTTTCATACGAACTTTTATATATAAGATGATTTATTATAACTCTTGTTAACCTCGCTATAGTGTTCTTTATCTTTTCTCCGACCAATATTCACAATTAATCAGATAAAGATATATCATCATTTTCTCAGGCGTCCCTGATACTTAACAAATAATATCTACTTTCTGCATGTTAACTACACATTTAGATGATTCTCAAACCTATAATAGTTACATGCTCTCTGAACTTCTCTAAAGACAATCACTTGATCATAGGATCGGTTACCATCTCTTCCGAAGGGACATAGTCGACTTTAATTTCACCATTCTCCACTATATCTTGAATATAGTGATAACTAATATCAATGTGTCTCCCTTTGGAACTATTTCCTCCACTTTTAATCAAATAGATGGTAGATTTATTATCACATAATATATCTACAGATTCTTTAAATAAATCTAATTGTAAATTATCAACAAACCTCTTAGCCCATACAGTTGTACTTACCGCTGTATTACATGAGATATATTCTATCTCTATGGTAGATTCACAACACAGCCTTATTTCTTATTTAACAAAGAAACTGTTTTTCCACCATTTAGAAACACATTATCATTTGTTGATTTTCTATCATCTATATCTCCTGCAAAATTTGCATCACAATATCCAACAAGTTTTAAATCATATAAACCAAAACAAAATTTCATACCTTTGGTTCCTTTTAGATATCTCATGATTCTTTTGACTGCTTGCCAATGTTCTCTTCTTGGATTTAATTGAACCTACTAACCACTCCCACTGCATATGATATGTTCGGTCTTGCATTAGTCATTGTATACATTAGACTCCCAATAGCCTATGCATGAGGTACTTTCTGCATTTTTTCTTATTCGACTTTATTTTAAGCACATAAATCTTTGCTCAAAATAGTTGGCTTGCATGTGGGTGTACTCATTGGTTATAATTTTCCATGTAAAACCGTTTAAATATTTTCTCTAGATAATTCTCTTAATCTAAATATAGAATCTTTGACTTTCTATCTCTGGTAATTTTAATTTACAGAATATAAGATGCTTCACCCATGTATTTCATATCAAACTTCATACCCAAATATGACTTTGTTTTATTAATCATATCTATACAATTACTGGCCAATAAAATATCATCCACATATAGTGAGAGTATAGATATTTTATCTTGGAATTGCTAACTATAAACACAATGATCTAATAGATTCATTTTGCAACCCAAATCTAGGATTGCTTGATGGAATTTTAAATACCATTGTCTAGATGACTGTTTAAGTCCATACAAAGACTTCTTTAACTTATAAGCTTTGTTTTTATGTTCTTTAACAAGAAAACTCTCTGGTTGTGACATGCAAATATCTTCCTTTAATTCACCATTCAAAAATGTCATTTTCACATTTAATTGATGCAATTCAAAATCCAATCTAGCAACAATTGTCATGACAATTCTAATGGATGTGAATTTAGCAACTAGTGAATAAATATCAACAAAGTCTATCCCAGACTTCTAAGTGTAGCCTTTAGCCACTAATCTACCCTTGTATCTGTCTAAACTTCCATCAACCTTTAACTTTTTGTTTAATATCCATTTACAACCAATGGGTTTTCTTTCTTTCGGTAAAACAACTAATTCCCAAACTTTATTTTTTTTCAATAGATTTCAATTCATCTTCCATGGTTAATTGCTATTTCTTGGAATCATACTGCCTCATAGCATCACTATAAGTTTTAGGATAATCACTTAATTGATTTTCTTCATCAATGATAAAGATATAATGATCTTTCAACCATTGAGAATGTTTCATTTTCCTTTTCCTCTCACTATCTTGTGTATCTTTACTATGTTGTGTGAAAGTTATGAGAACAACAATATCCTCCAATTCTATATTAGAATCATTGTTAAGTTATAATGAAATGGTTGAGATCTTATTTTCATTGAACAACTCAAGTTGCTCCTTAGAAATAAATGTGTTTGTCTTTTCCATAAATACAGCATCTCTACTTTCTATAAGACCCTTGTCTGGATGATAAAATTTATAACCACTTCCATTTTCAACATAACCAATGAAGTTGTATTCCCATCTTTTAGCACTAATTTTATTTCTTAAAGGCTTAGGAATAAGAACAACAGCCTTGTATCCCCAAACCTTTAATTTTGATAAATCTGGTTTGGTTCCCATCCATATTTTATATAGAGTTAATAGTTTATCTTTTGTATGAACTCTATTTAGTATATATGTTGTTGTAGATAATGTTTCTCCCCAAAAATGTAAAGACATTTCTGAATAAGACATCATAGACCTTGTCATATCTAATAGAGTTCGATTTCTTCTTTCTGCTATCCCATTTTGTTGCGGACTATAGGGCATTGTATAAATATGCCTTATACCACTTACTTTACAGAAATCATCAAAAGTTTCATATTCTCTACCTCGATCACTATTTAATGCTTTGATCGAATAACCCAATTGTGTTTCTACTTCCTTTTTATATTCTTTGAATTTTTCTAAAACCTCTTATTTATGCTTTAGAAAATACACATATCCATATCTAGAATAATCATAATAAAAGTGATGAAATATTCTATACCTCTATGTGTTTTTGTTCTCATAGGTCCACATAAATCTGAATGTACTACTTCAAGTAAATCTAATGATTTCCATTGATTCGAGAGAGATTTTCTTGTCATTTTACCTTTAACACATGATTCACATGTATTAAATTTATTCAGATTTACTCGAGGAAACATTCCTTTATAGTTCATTCTGAATATTTTATTTGTATTTATGTGACCTAATCTTAAATGTCAAAGTAAAGCATTATTTAAATCTAACATATAAACATAATCAGAAAAGGAAGTTTTATTCATTGTAGATCCAATTGAGTACATGTCATCAATTCTTTTACCCCTTAGAAGTATAAGACCATTTAACCTATGGTCACAAACTCAAACTTGAATATAATCTCAAACCCAGACTTGAATATAATCTCAAAACCTTTTTTATCCAAAACAGATACAGAGATCAGATTTCTTCTCATTGATGAAGCATACAACACATCTTTCAAAATTATGGTGGCATCAGCAGATGAGATTTTACAATCTCTTATACTTGAACATCAACATAGATATTATTACCCATAAGTAACTGATATTCCCCTGGTGCATTTTCTTCAAAGTTGACAAATTGACTTTTGTCGTTGCTTAAATGTCTAGTAACACTAGAATCCATCCACCATTAATTTTGAGATTTAGCAATCAGTGCCTCAGCAACTATCAAAACAATTTCTTTCTTCTTCATTTTTTTATTTCTCCGTTTTAGACACTTGGCTTTGAAATGACCAATATCCTCACATATAAAACACCCATTTTTCTTGTGTTTTTTTTAATTTTTAGTCTAGGCTTCCATGGTCTCTTCTTTTGTTTTCTGTTCTTCTCATTGTGCTTGCTTTTATTATTTTGAGAACTTTCTGCCAAAAGAAGATTGTTAGAACGACTCTCCTCTTTTCTTATATTCATCCTGACCTCTTCAATTGCTAATATTACAGGTAATGTAGCCATGGACAATTCATTTTGCTGATATGTTATTAAGGTCACAACATGATCCTATATCTTTGGCAGACTATTAAGAAGAACTGAAATCTGCATCTTATCAGAATTTCATGACCAATAATTGATAGATCTTTTGCAAGCAATTCTATTTTGATGATATGATCTCTTATACTTTCATCTTCATTCATACAAAGACTATTAAATTCTGCTAACTTTAATTGAATGTATTTATTAAATTTTGATCCATACTTGTTATCTAATACATCTAAAATTTCCTTAGCAATTTCATAGCCCTTATATAAAGGAATTAAATCATCCTGCATGTTACTAAATATAGTTGCCTTAGCTAATTCATTATTCTACTCCCATTTATTTAAAACTGTGTCTTCTATTTCTGTGGGTTTTTCTTTCTTAGTAACTTACAATATTTTCTCACGTGTCATTAAATAGGAAATTCTTTTTTTTCATATACTGTAATTCATATTATTTAACCTCTCTATCTTGGTTAAATCTAAACTAATTTTACTAGCCATAATGTAAAATAATGATACAAATAAATAGATAAAATTATATAAATTTTGACCTTGATCAAAATAAGAGTAACCCTCTTTTCTCTGAACAATTGTGTTGTATATACGGTCTTCGAGTATTTCAGTGTTCTTGTGAGTCGAAGTGGTCTCAAACCTTAAACTTATCTTGCAGCACTTATTTCTCTTGCACACAAGTTAGGAATAATAAAACTAATCTTTCTTTGATGTGTAGGCAATCCAAAGTAGTGCAAAGCGGATGTTTTGCTTTTATATTTCCACACACTTCCAAAAATTTCTAAATTTTGAGTGCCACAGATTAATTTGGCACGCCGAAAAACCTTAGGGTACTAAATTTAGCTTTGATCGGAGTTGATTTGACCCTTGAACTAGGCTTGTGAAGTTCTGCCAATTCAACTGAACCGAAAATGGGTCAAGCAGGCTGGTTTGGTTGGACCGAATTTCTGTCTAAACTGGGTTCCTGCAGAACTGAGTTGTCGAGTCAGACCAAACTGGGTCTGGGTTGAGTTGAACCAAGTTGGGGTCGGACCAAATCGGGTCTGGATCTAACCGAACCGGGTTTGGTTAGGGTTGAGCCGGTTCTGGTCTAAATAGGACCAAGCCTGGCGCGTGTGTTGCAAGCCCCCTGCCCGTGGTCTCCACTCGCCTTCAACCTTCGGACCCGTGTGATGCACAAGCCGACAAGTCTTCTATTTTTCGCAACTTTCGACCAATATTTACGTCGAAATTTGGCGATTCTGGATTCTTTGAACTCCACTTGATAATTAGAACATTAATGGAACAAGAAAACTTCAAAAACAACGAACAAATTGATCAAAATTTGAAAAAGAAGATTCGGCAATCTTAGGCACCAATTCTGCAAAAATCGTACTCTGATACCACTGTTGAATCTTATAAACACCATCGTGAGACTGGTGGGTACATGTAGAGACACCCAAACCTTGAAATCAGAATGTATTTCTAACACTTGAACACAAATTGCTCTCTTTCTCTCTCTAGAAAGAACAAGCATATAAACCTTGTGTTTTTATTGATTTCTGCACTGTTACTACTTGTCTATTTATTAACTTTATGATGGCTTTTCATGGGCAAATGCATGACTTCATTTTAGACACAATTGTTCATGGAACAATTGTGTCTCCTCCATGAACAATTGCTTCCCTTTGGAAATATTGTTCCTCTTGGCTGAATCTATACATCCCTCTATATGTCATTTTATCACATTGATCATATATACAACAATATATTATATATGTACGTACCAAATCTTCATCTGCATAAACTAAAAGTGAATGGTATTATCAACTTTTGCCTAACACTGAAATATATATGTAAATAATTACTACTCAAATATTGATTGTAGATCGTAATAGACATCTAGTTGAAGTAAATGCTATGGTTACTAGGCCACTTGATGTAAGCTAAGTAATTAAAGAACTCAGCCCGTGATATACGAAAGACAGAAGCAAATGCAATAGATGACAATAAAGTTAGTTTTGCCAGTACAAGATGGTGCTGCAGACTTAGGACCGCGTCAGCCTTCAATTTTCTCTTAAATTCTTGTGTACAAGTTTACCTTTTGGCCTTTAGGTTTCTTCGAGATTTAATGATCCTTTGTAATCATATATATTCATCACTTTTTTTTGTAGATCGTTGTTTTCACAAAATAGTCAAATTTTAACCATTAATAATAAAAATTTAAATGGTTCAAAATTTTTTCTACTACTATGTAAATTTTTCGCATATTTCTGATAACTATCATTATTAATTGTGGTAACTTAACTTTCAAGAACTAAATAAAATTTTTAAAAATAATTTTTGATGGAAACTTATAAATTGGAAGCTATATTTAGTAAAAAGTTCATAAGCTTGTTTTTCTTTAAGCAGTGAAGATAAAGAGAGTTTAGAAGATTTCCTACTAATGTCAAAAAACAAGAAAACGTCAATAAAAAAAAAACAAGCTCATTAAATTTTTGCATTCAATTTTTAACAATTTAAAGAATGATTTTTATTTTCATACTTACATTAATATGTCTTGCACATAAATGCATATGTTGCATGTGATTTTGCCAATAATTTTTTCGTTTTGCACTTATTGAATTTGTCGTCATCAACAAGTATATAACAACCTCCAAGGCAGCCATACTTATTATCTTATTTTAAAGTCTCACTCCACGTGTCTCACTCCACGTTTCTTTTTGCACACATCTCTCTCTATTTCTCTTTCATTATTTCTTCCACTCGTCAAAATATCATATATATTCCGATTACTTACTACCAGGTAAGAACCAGACATTCGCTTTTTATTATTATTTCAATCATTCAACATTCTTTCTCTCAAATTCCCAACAAATCTCCTAAGTAAAATAGAAAAGCCAACTTTGAAATGCACTGGATGAAGCTTTGCAGTGAAAAATCAGTACTACTTATCATTCATTTTTAGCACCACCATTTTCTCTTTCTCTTAGACTCAGACTATGGAATCTCTCACCTTTATTTGACGAGTTCAATTACATAGTTACCTTACTCTTTATCCAATTGATTCTCTTTTATTATCTTTTTTTGTTTATTTTCTTTAAATACCACTAAAATTTTTTTTATTATTTTGTCATCATACACACACTTTCATGCTTAAAAGCTCATCTCAAAGTAATATCTCATAACTTTTCTCGTTTAAAGTTCCTATTCTTAAAGGCAGTGAGTGTTCTCTCGATGATGGATGGAAAGTGATTGATGCGAGTATATATTTTATAGTATTCTAACAATTAGAGAGCCGACCCTAAAAATACATAATTACTCATTCTTAGAAGTTGCTTGTTCCACCTGGTATATTAGTGCTAAATTCCTACCAATTACATTCTTGCTTTCTCTCTAATATCGATGTTCCAGTTCATTTTCACACTGTTTCTTGTAGTTTTCTTGCATAAATGATATCCTCTCAAACAAATACTTTTAAAATTTTAAATGATGATAAAATAATGTGTCTATATATATATATATATATATATAATAAAATACAAAATAAAAAATACTATAATTTAACGAGATTTAGTATTAATACCTACGTATTCGAGCAATACAAAAAATTTCAATATGTCCAACTTTAGCAAATTAAAAAGATTCGGGCTAACTTTCAAAACACAAAAAATAAGTGAAACACAAAAAAAATTAAAAAATTAAAAACTATTAAGTTTTTTATGAAATAGACCATCAATGACTTAATTGAATTTTTTCAATTTAATAGACTCAATTCAAAATATTCAACTTAATTCAAAATCAAAACCCAACTTTCCTTTTATAAGCCAAAACCTAGAAGGAGAAATGAAATTCCTTCAATGTGAGATTTCTATGTTTGGCTATTAAATCATAACACAACAAATTTTCACCTTAACTTAATTAGTCAAACTTTTTATTTTCCCATTTACTTTGTCAAAAGATCAACAATGCATCCATATGCGTCAAATAACGCCATCAAATTCGCAGGATATTGATCAAGTCTAAACAGTAATTGAACTAAATTGTTGTCACCACCTTAGTCAATATATCTGAATGATTCTCAGCAGTCTCAATTTTCTTAATCAAAATTTTTCATTCATCAATAATTTTATGAATAAAGTGATACTAAATATCAATACGATTTGTTCGAAAATGAGATACTAGATTTTTCGCTAAATGAATAACATTATGGCTGTCAAAATAAATAGTAACATTCTTTTGAACAATACTCAATTTCTCCATTATTCCTTGCAACCAAATAGCTTCCTTCACAACTTCAGTAATTGCCACATATTTCGTTTTTATTGTAAACAACGTAACTATAGACTGCAAAGTGGACTTCCAATTCACTGGTTCTTTTGCTACAGAAAATACATAACCAGTAATGTCTATACAAATCACCAACATAATAAGAATCAACATAACCAATAACACTTTGATCACATTTATCATCCTACTTAAAAATCAATCCAACAACTACAGTTTTTAACAAATACCGTAGAATCCATTTCACAACTTGCCAATGTCTTTGACTAGGATTATGCATATATCTGCTTATTTTCATTTGAAGTATCTTCATCGCTTCACCCTAATCTTTCATTTCAACCTCTCGATTCAACTGTACATTTAATATACCAATTTATTCTTTATTCTTTGAAGCTATTAGCATATCATCAACATACAATAAAAGGTATATGAAATATCCATTTCACAGCTTGTGAAAATACACACAATGATCAAAATTGCTTCGTGTGTACTTTTGCTACCAATCTACCCTTGTAGCAGACCTCATTCTTACTAGGAAATCCATCTTTCTTTACAAATACTCATTTACAACCAATTGTCTTCTTGTGTTTCGGTAACTGAGCTAGCTCCCAAGTTTGATTCTTCTGAAGGAACTATATTTTCTCATCCATAGCCATTTTTCACTTCTCTGCTTCTAAACTATTGATTATTTTATGATAAGTGCTAGAGATGTTAACATCTATAACTAGAAATGCATACACTACCGTATCATTGAAATAAGCAACCTTTTTTATCTCTTTTTTCTTTTTTACAGAATATAATTGGTAGGCTAAGATCTAAAGGTTCTTGAGTAGGAATCTCATTTTCTTGTTCTATTAGTTCAACATCTTTTTCTTCCACTAGAGTATTAATATATGTCTGAATATACTTAGATTCATTGTAGTAACCTTAAGCTCCACATGTTCAGGAGTACGCTCCACTTATGGCGGAGTATCTTGTGTTACATTTCTTAACATGACGAATTCATCAAAAGTAACATCTATATTAAAAAAAATCTTGTTAATGTTGAACATTATAGACGATATTATTTTACTCTTGAAGTGATACCCATAAATAACGATTTTTTCACTCTTGAGTTCAACTTGGATTCTTTCACATGATAATATGCAGCGGAACCAAATACATGTAAAGAATCATAATCATTTGCAAGTTTTTCAGACCATACCTTTAAGGGTGTTTTGTTTCGATTGCAGTTGATGACAAACAGTTAATGAGATGGCACTATACATAACAGCTTTAGCTCAAAACTGCTTGCCTAATCTAGCATTGGACGAAATACAATGAACTTTTTCTTAAAAGGTTTGATTCATGCGTTCAACCACTTCAATTTGTTGTGGTGTATCTCTGATAATGAAATGGTAAATAATACCCTCATTTTTGCAAATTTGGGAGAATAAGGCATTACGGTACTCTAAGCCATTATCTAATTAAAATTTCTTGATCTTTCTTTTAGTCTAATTCTCCATCATTTTCATCCAAGTTAGAAAAATCTCTAATACTTCATCTTTTGACTTCATAGTATATACTCAAACTTTTCTTGAGAAGTCATCAACAAATGTATTAAAATAGTATTTACCTTTAAGAGAAACTACCTTAGTAGGTCCCCACACATCTGAGTGGATATAATCCATAATACCTTTCGTATTATGAATTGTAGTGTCAAACTTCACTCTTATTTGTTTTCCCATAACACATTCTTCACATAAACCCAACTTGTCAACATTTGCTCCCTTCAACAAACCTTGCTTAGCTAATGTTTGCAAAGTTTTCTCCTCTACATGTCTTAAGCGAAAATGTCATAATATCGTCATCTCTGCATATACATCTTTATCAGTGGCTGTTACAGCTATCCTAATAATTTTGCTTCTTTAGTAATGATACAAATTTCATCTTCTGACTCTTCTTATCACCACTAGTGCTCCTAAGATAACTTTCAAAATCTTATCTCGCATCATTACATTGAAACTATTAAATTCTAAAGTTCCAAAAGAGATGAGATTTTTACCAACCTCTAGTATATAGTGAACTTTTGTCAAGATTCTAATGGATCTATCATGATTCTTCAAGCAAATTGAGCTAACTATAACTACTTTGCAAGTTTTATTGTTAGCCATGTAGACAATTCCACCGTTAATTTCTTCAAAATTAAAAAAATATTCCTTCTTGTGACTCATATGGTAAATATGTATTGAGTCGAACAACTACTCATCAAGATGTGTTGCTGAAGAAAGAGAAGACAAAGCAAAATTTGACTTCTCTTCATCATATTCTGCTACACATGCATATGTTGTAGCCTTATCTCTTTTTTTCAACTTAATGACCTTTCTCATGACAAAAGGCACTCTCATATTTGTCTAGTCTAGCTTTTAACTAAAATTTCTATCTTCCTGACTTACAACTTTTGTCATAACCTCTCATTACATGAGTCTCTCTTGCTACGTATTTGTTTTCTTGCTTACTTTTCTTTCTTATTTCATTAGAGTTCAAAGTAGCATTAACCTCATCAAAAGTTCATTCTCATAAAGTAAAGTGGTTATGAGATTATTATATTTATCTGGAAGATAAGTTAATAATATCAAAACTTTTTCAACATCTTCACTTTCTCATCCAAATTCAATATATTAGTCACTAGTAAATCATATTTATTGATATGTTGACTCATAGTAGTACTTGACACCTATTAGAAACGGTATAATCTTGTTTTTTTGTAGAGTTTATTTTGACAACTCTTTTTCATGAACTTACTTTTCAGCTCTTTCTATAATTTTCTTGCACATGTTTCTCTCATATACAAATATTTTTGATTTTTGGTGAGATATAATTGAATTGTTCCACAAGCTAGTTGATTGATCTTAGACTATTTTTTTCACTAATCTTATTTGACTTTTCTTTTTCATGAGTTACCAAAACAAATAAAAAAAATACCACATATACGAATTACCACTTTTCAGTTTTCACCCTCAGGAAGTGCTATTTGGGCTTCAACTAGAATTTGTCCAACTTCAAAGTCGGTGGTTTGGGCTAAAGCTCGGCCGACCTCAGCTCTATTGATTGCTAAGGATTTATATCGTACTTGATATTTGGGTCATGAAATCTGGTTAGTGATTCTTTGCATGGTTTCCAGATTTATACCCTAAAATTAATTCAAAATTAAAGCAAGAGTTTCGTAAATTTTATTTCTTTTAACTTTTTGTTTTAATTTTTTTTAAGAAAAGATAGGGGTCATCATTCTAACTGGTGTGCCCGATGAAGAAATTGTGGTTGGACCACTCCACTTCATCCTGTTCTAACATCACTGCATGATTCTGCAAGGATAGAGACATGACCTTTTTGTTATTCAAATCTTTGTAATAAACCCTGGTTGATTACTGTTGTATTACCCTCGTGCTGGCAGTGCCTGCCAAAAAGAACCATTGCAGCCACATTAGCATAAGGTCAATCAATATGTCCGGTTTATAAACAACAAAGGGAAACTACATAGACTGTAAATTCTGCAATTGATAATTAAAATTAGCTGTTGTTACGGTTAACCCATGAGTGATCTACATCCATTACCTTTTCAGCGCAATTGCCAATGCCTTTGACAGTTTAGGCTATGTATTGATTGAATTGTCTAGTCTTTAGTACTTTATGTTTTGTACCTGTTAGCTAGGAATTGGGACGTGATAAAGCTCCTTTATCTCCGCTGTAAGCCTGTAAAGTGCTTTATGTAAGCCTACAAGGTGCTCTGCATAGCAAAGGAGTAAGGAGTTGGGAGTATTCCAATCCAACTTTTCCAATAGGACCACTTGGTCTTAGGGAAATCGGTGGCATATTTTCCTGGAAACCCACCGATACTTGGGTTTGGAGTTGGTTCATGACGAGTGATTGGACGAGAAATCGGACAAAGCAGAAGCAGTCTCTCAATCTCAAATCTCAATATAAGCGTTGGATATTAGATAAAAGACTCAACTGGTTTTGGGTTTCATTACCATGCATCAGCGGGACATTTTCAGGGGTGCTTTCCGTAGTGTTGATTTTTCTAGGTGTTGAATTTTTTCCAATCTTTGTTCCATAAATTATTGCTTTTGCGTGTTTGCATGTCTTCTTTTACATCCTTTTCAGAAAATATATTGGGTAAAACGAAAAGTAAAGAACACTGTCGATTTGATGATGTGCTGTTCTTCATTTTAGCTTCCAGCCGCTACAATGCTTTGTGTCTCTCCGAGATTTCATTGAATTTTTCCCAAAAACTACTAGAGCAACAAGTAATATGCTAAGTCATCATTTCGTCATCTCTCTCCTTTTGGTAGACTGCAACCTTCTCTTTCTGTATGCGTACAGACAGCTTGTTATAACACTATTCAATTGCATTATTTGAGAGTCTTGGAATGTTTCTTTAAACCAACTAAGTGAAGGTGTTCTTTGTTTCCACAAGATGCCCCACTTAAAAATGTGAGAACCTGAGGAGAAGCATGTGTTATCCATGAACCAGAAAAAATCATCCCTTGACACAGCTGGACCACTACCTTTTACATCAAAAGCGCTTACCATAACATTGGTTGATGATGATGAGGGAACATGTCACATAAGGTAATTGATTATTAGATTAATGACACTTGCTCTGAACTGGTCATGTATTCTTAGTAATGATGATTTACTTTGGCCTCTCTGATTAAAACTGTTGGAGTGATGCTTAAAATTTTGGCTAATTTTATCAGGGAACGGCAATTTCAAGTGACAATCAAGTTTGTGGCTATTGCCAGTATGGTGCAGTTACGCGAGCTTCTTTCTGGGAAACAAGTTGATTACCCTCAAGAAGCCATTAAGATAACAGATATTGTCTTAAGGGAACTTGCAGCTCAAAGGTAGATGTTATTCTTTACATTTTTTTCGTGCATTTTATGCAGGTTTAATTTAACTGAGACTATTCAGTATTGCCAGTAGATATTAAATTATTTGTTATTTTTTAATGTGGATGCATCTAGATACGTATCAGTTGGAAGGTTCCTTTATTCTCCTAACATTAAGAGACCAGAGCAGCTGGATGGCGTTTTAGTGTCATGGCGTGGCTTCTACCAAAGTATAAGACCTACTCAGAGGGGATTGTCACTGAATATTGGTGGGAGTTCTTGGAAACGTTCTCCTAATTGAAATACTGTTATATCAGTCATTTTCACTTCCAAAGTTAGCACTGTGCATTTCTTATTTTTCTCGCCACTCCAGACATGTCAACAACAGAGTTCATTGAACCACTTCCGGTCATTGATTTTGTTGCTAAAATTTTGGGTAAAGATGTGTATTCAAGATCACTGTCGGAAGCAGACCGCGTTAAGGTATTATTTGTTATGGTGCTGAAACTAACTGATCATACCATTGATAGACGTGACAATTTAGACAAACAATGAGCCATATTTATGTACTGCAGTCACAATCATCATATTTTGGAGCATATAAGGATTCTATATCACCTGAGTTAATAATACTGCAGTAATTGTATGATGATCTTCTTCTGCATCTGCTCACTTCTGGCAACTCTACATATAGCTTATAATTTCATGTACATCCTCAAAAATTAATGATATTAACTGCTTTATCTAAAATGCAGTTGTATAAATTTAACTACTCGAGGGGCCACCTTATATTCTTATACTTTTGGCTATGTCAGCGAATTTATAGTAGCTTGTTAAAAACATTTCTGATCAAGGCGTGGCCGTTAAATTATTAATGGAAGCATTAATTACTTTGATAATTACGGAACTAGCTGATAATTGTTGCAAATCTCATTCATGGAGATTTTGTGCTTGAGCTTAGAATTAAGAAATGAGAGATTGAAGTGGTATGAAGACGTTAATTGGCTACGGGGCCTGTGTTCAGGAAGCTAAGTACGACACCCAATAACAGATGACATGGAGAAATCTTGGTTTTGTCTAAATTTACTAGGTAGATTAAAAGTGTAGGGTTATTATTTAGTAATGTAAATAAGTTACAATTATTTATTCTGTACAGGTTAAGAAAGCCGTTAAGAGGTATCAAAGTTGTAACTCAAGAGTAAATGTTCGAAGGAAGTATAGGATTTCAGGGTGGACAACACAGCCACTAGAGAGCTAATGTATTTACTATCTTGAACTTAGTCGTCTGGTTGTTTTTCATTCAGAAAATTTCCTTTCTTTCTTTTTTACCTCTTTCTTTATTAGTTCTGGTATTCTATATTCTAGGAAAATAATCTTTTTCTTGCTTCTCATGTTAACAGTTTCCCCCTTGATGAGCAAATGAACATGAAATCAGTTGTTGAGTACTTTCAATAGATGTATGGATATACCATTCATTATACTCATCTACCTTGTCTTCAAGTTGGAAACCAGAGGAAGGTGAACTATTTGCCCATTGAGGTAAGCTCTGCTTATTTCTATCCTACCTCTTGTATGCAGCAATTAAGATTTATTTCTATCCTATCTCTTGTATGCAGCAATTAAGATTTTTTTAGCTGATTCATGCTAATCTTATCACAGGCTTGCAAGATAGTTGGGGAACAGAGATGTACGAAAAGGCTGAATGAAAAGCAGATAACTTCTCTACTTAAGTTTTCATGCCAAAGACCTCATGAACAAGAAACAAGTATCTTAAAGGTCTACTTCACGAGTCCCTTAAATTGCTTGGCATACTGATATTAATGCTAGCCTGAGGCATCTATGTCATTTCTCCCTTCTACATTTAGCACATTCATTTACTTCACTCGAAGAGCAATAACAGCTAATAATTATATTGATCAATATAAGTAATGAAAAGAAACTGCTAGCTGTTTCTAAAACGTTCTCCATTGTCTTTGCAGACAGTTCTCCAAAATGGTTATGACCAAGACGTATATGCAAAGGAGTTTGGAATCAGAATAGTACAAAGTGGCATACTCAACGCTTGATTCATTCAGATTTGTAATGTTAACATTTTATTAATCGATGTACCTTTTTAATAGGTGAAGAATAATGATGCTGGAAAAGAAAAGGAATATTTGCCTCAAGTTGGTTGGTGGAATATGATGAACTAAGTTAGCTAATCTCAAGATCCAAAAAATATTAAAATTTCGTCATTTCACAGCCAGTTGGCATCTCTGCTACTAAACAACAATACTTGTATGTAATCTTTTGCAATTTTTGTTGTTTTAGCCGCAGAAAGTGGTAAGTGGAAGCTCCGTTAAATTCTGGTCATGTATTAAACTTCTCACGGAGTGTTCTAGAGAGAACTGCTGCAGGTTTTGCCAAAAGTTGATTCAGATGTGCCAAACCTTGGGCATGGTAAACTTTACTACATAGGTCTCAAGCATAGATGAGTGAGTATTCAATTATACTCAACATTTATGTTGTTGTCAATGGTTTCCATCATTGCCTACATCTGTAATCAGGTAGTTTGGATCATTCTTCCCAGGAATTTAATCAAGTTCCAGTTATTCCCATATATTCTGCAAGACCGGATCAGGTTAGGAAGTCATTGAAATATGTGTACCATGCTGCTGGAAACAAGCTTGAAGGGAAAGAATTGGAGTTACTTGTTGCCCTTCTTCAGGACAACAACGGCTCTTTGTACTGTATCGCATTGATTTTTGCTACTATATGCCCAAAGGATTCATTTTACAGAAGTTGAAGCCACATTTGTGTGGCTACAAATATGCTTTGCAGAATACTGGGCACTTATGTGCATCTTTACTTCGTCACTTACCTTCGGTGTTTGCAACTACACATACGCATTTCTTTCTCATGCTTTTATAAGACTGGGGAAAGTTTTGTACAATTAATATATAAGACAGCAGATTACCATGCAACTCCGATGCAGCTGAAAAGTGACATGTTCTTCTGCATACAGGTGATCTGAAACGAATTTGTGAAACAGATCTGGGATTGATTTCTCAGTGTTACCTCACAAAACATGTCTTCAAGATCAGCAAGCAATACGTAGCAAATTTGTTACTGAAAATAAAAGTCAAGGTCTGTCAAACCATATGATATGATTAAAAATCAATAATATCTTTGTGTTTGATTGCTCTTAAACTTGCTTTGTTAATTTTCTCTAGATGGGAGGAGGAAATACTGTGCTCTTAGAAGCTTTAAGTTGGAGGGTTCCTTCGGTTAGTGACATTCCAACAATAATTTTTGGAGCTGATGTAACTCATCCAGAATCTGGAGAAGACTCGAGCCCATCAATAGCGGCTGTAAGTAATTAAATCCTGTGGCTTGAAATCTTCTAGTTTGGCTATTTAGCCATAATGACTACTACTGCAAAGGTTGTAGCCGAACAAGACTGGCCTGAAGTTACCAACTATGCTGGATTGGTATGTGCTCAGTTTTGTGCCTTCTTGCTCATATTAGGAGCTCATTGAGCTCAAGTTGGAGTCTCACATCGATTGGTTAAGGGAAGGTTTATGGGTTTATATATGGGAGGAGTTTCTCCACCTAATGGACTAATCTTTTGGGCAGGATATGGCAGCTCAAGTTGAGATTGATGTGCCTTCTTGTTCTTATTTGGAGCTCATTGAGTTCAAGTTGGAGTCTCATATCGACTGGTTAATCCACCTGCCGGGGCCTTGTCTGAGGGGGGAGATTGTTGCCTTCTAGCTCTCATTTGGAGCTCGTTGAATTCAAGTTGGAGTCCCACATCGATTTGGAGCTCATTGAGCTCAAGTTTGATGGGGAGATTTTTGTGCCTTCTTGCTCTCATTTGTACATTCATGAACTTATTCAAGATTTGTTCAAACTTGGCAAGACCCTGAAAGGGGTACAGTTACTGGGGGCATGATCAGGTTTGTACATTCGTGATCTGACTAAATTTGGCTATCATAGGTTAATAGTCACCCTCTAAACTCCCAAGAGGAATTGAGCCACTATTACCATGTTATATCTTGTTGGTCATGATTTCCTTATCTTCAACATGATTTTGAAACAGCATTCATTTTGATGCAATATTCCATGGACTGAGTTGGCTTCAAGCTTGAAAGGAAATGCTAGGAAATAAATATGTTCTGCTTTAGCTGGCTGGGAGGATAATACAGTTAATTCAATCAATATTATGAATTAACGGTTTTGAAATATTGGATTTTCAGGTCATAGACCATACCTGCACCCGAACTTTTCCATCAAGTTTTGCTTGAGATCATTGTTTGCATGTAGTTATGGCTAAAATCTGTATCAACCGATGAGCCAATATACTAACCGGAAATCAATATTCATGCTACCGCAGGGAGCTCTTGCTTTCTTTTAAGAAGGCAATTGGACAAAAACCCCCTGAGAATAATATTTTACAGGTACACTCTTATAACCATAATCAATGATTTCACCTCACCCTGATTCTTATTTGTTACACATTCCGGTCTTAAAAAATAGATGTTCAGTTTCCATTTGGACTTGAGATTTTCAATTGTAATTATTTTTGTGTTTTCATCCATTATTCTTGTAGAGACGATGTCAGTGAAGGACAGTTCTATCAGGTTCTGCTTTACCAACTTGATGCCGTTCGCAAGGTTGGTTTACGCTCCAATCTTGATTTTATTAATCATGCTTTTCCCGTATATATACTCTGGCTATATCCAGGCTTGTGCATCACTAGAACCTAATAACCAACCTCCGGTAACATTTATTGTGGTCCAAAAGCGCCACCATACAAGACTCTACTCAAGCAACCACAAAGATGGAAATAGCACTGACAAGAGTGAAAATACCTTACCTGGTAATATCTTCTGATTATTTTTTCTGCCTGTAATTGGTTTAACGGAACAAAAATGAGTTCTCTGAGGAGCTACCTAACTAGCCTGACAATGATAATAGATTAACCCCAATCATTCTCACGAAGAGCACGAAGAAAGTGACTAAATAAGCGATTACATGGTTTGTGACGGGGATCCTTTTTCATTCTGTGACTGAGCTAGCTAGCTTTCAGAACTGAGAAATGAGTGTTTATGAATTTGAATTCTCCAAATGCAGGCACTGTGGTGGATTCTAAGATTTGCCATTCTACTTAGTTTGACTTCTAAACTGATTTATTCTTCTGTTATAGGTATGCTCGGCGCACAAGATCCGTCTCAGTAGGTTAAATTCTGTCGCATTATAGCTGTATCCACGTATTAGTATACATTCGATTGCTGACTGCAATTGTTATCAAATAAGTTTGTTAAATTAAGATATATACTATGTATGCTATGCAGTGCCTCCTGCCTATTATGCGCATCCATCTATGAAGATTTATATAGTGTTTGGAAAGAATGAAAGTGCGAGAAAATTAGCTGAAGAACAAAGGATAATTTTCTTATTCTTTTTTTTCAGAATTGATACAAACTAACTAAACACTTCTATATTTATAATGCAAGTAACTTCTAGAGATTACTCTACTAATACATAAATTGCATTCTAATTAACTTCTAGAATTCCGAAAAGCTTAACTACTAAATTATAGTATTCAGTTGTTAAAACAATTGATTACAGTTCTAGCTACTAGCTGGCACCAGCTCAATCCAACTGCTCAGTACAACTTAGCATCTTTCTGCTCCAGTTTGTTCATGTTCAGCTCAGGAGCTTCTTAGGTCAGCATCTTCCAGCTTCAGCTTCTTTGTGTGTTTTAGCTTCAGCTTCCAGCTGCTCTGCATCTTCCAGTTTTAGCTTCTTCGTGTGTTTTAGCTTCAGCTTCAGTATCTATTTCTATTATCTTAACATCCCCCTTAAACTGAATGGTCATGGAACAACATTCAGCTTAGAACGAAAATACTGGAATGATGCTACAGGTAAAGGCTTAGTGAGAGCATCTGCTATTTGCTCTTGCGAACATGGCGAACATCCAACAGGTTGTTTAAGACTCGATCACGCACATAATGAACATCAAGTTCAATATGTTTTGTGCGAGAATGAAAGACTGGATTTTGCGCAAGATAAGTAGCACTGAGATTGTCACACCATAGCACAGTTGGATTGGCTGGTAACATTCGAAGTTCTTGTAACAGAAAGCACAACCAAGCTAATTCAGTTGAGGCAGCAGCTAAAGCCCGATATTCTGACTCTGTGCTAGACCGAGCCACGATCTGCTGCTTCTGTAAAGAGTAAGATATTAGATTGTCACCAAGATAAACATAATAGGCACCAATTGATCTTATGTCATCAAGATCACATCCCCAATCAGCATCTGAGAAAGCGTTGAGTTCATGTTTGCCTGATTTGAAAATTGAAGTCTAAACTCACAGGTAGCTTAGAGATACCTTAGTAACCTCTTGCGTGCTTGCCAGTGGATATCAGTAGGTGCAGACAGGAATTAACTCAACTTATTGACAGCATACGAGATGTCAGGTCTGGTGATAGTTACATATTGAAGACTACCCACAAATCTTCTGTAAATAGAGGAATCTAAGAAGAGTTCACCAGAGGCCGTTGTTAATTTTTTACTATAGAGCATGGGTGTGACACAGCCTTTGCATTCTGCCATGTTTGCTTTCTGAAGAAGATTCTTAATATACTTTGATTGAGATAAGTGCAAACCTTGATTAGTGCTTAATACCTCTATGCCCAGAAAGTAATTGAACTGTCCCAAATCCTTCAAAGCAAATGCTCGATTTAGTTTCTTGATGAATGCTTCAATCTGAATAGCATTGGACCCTGTTACCAGTATATCATCCACATATACTAAGACAATTATAATGAATTCTGAACCATGTTGATAGAACAAAGAAGTGTCAGCTTTGGAGTTTAAGAAACCCCATTCCGACAATGAACTTCTTAGCTTCTCATACAATGCCCTTGGGGCTTGTTTAAGTCCATATAGTACTTTGGTTAGTTTGCAGACATGGTTAGGATATGTTGGGTCCAGGAAATCTTCAGGTTATTGCATAAATATATCTTTTGTTAAGTCACCATTCAAGAAGGCATTATTAATATCAATTTACCTTATAACTCATCTCTTTATTACTACAATGCTTAGAATGACTCTCACTGTTGACGCTTTGATTACTAGATTGAAGGTGTTTGAAAAATCGACTCCTGGTGTCTTATGGAAGCCTTTGGCTACAAGACTTGCTTTGTATTTTGAGATGGAGCCATCAGTATTATACTTGATTCTAAATACCCATTTGCACCTAACAACTTTAAGCTGAGAGGTATATGGAATTAAAATCCAGGTGTTGTTTGTTTGCAAGGCTTGAAATTCTGCTTGCATAGCTTTTTTTCAGTAAGAACTTTGAAGAATTAGACACTGAAATAGATTCAGAATGTGATGCTAAGGAGTTAAGAGAAGATACCTGAGCAGGAATTAAAGATGTTGATGAGTGTGGTTGCTGCAAGGTGATGAAGTAGCAATTGGAATTGAAGATGTTGGAAATGATGTGTTTGTAGGTATTTGCTGATTTGTGATACTTGTGAATAATTCAGAGAATAGAAATGAAGACTCATCAAAGATTACATGCCTTGCCACATAAATCTTTTGAGATTGCAAATGAAGACATTTGTATCCTTTGTGAAGCTGACTGTAACCAATGAAAATGTATTTGGTGAACCTAAAGTCTAGTTTATGATTATTGTAGCTTCTCAGAAATAGAAAACATGAGCAATCGAAGACTTTTAAAAAGGAATAATTCAGAATTTGATGGAATAGAAGTTCAAATGGTGATTGATTAAGCAATGATGGACTACGTAATCGATTGATCAAGTATGCTAATATGTGAAAGGCATCCCACCAGTATTCAAGAGGCAGTTTAGTTTGTGAAAGCAAAGATAATCCTAACTCTACAATGTGCCTATGTTTCTTTTCTACTACCCCATTCTAGTTGTGTGTGTATGGACATGAATATCTATATAAAACACCTTGTTGCTAGAAAAATGGCATAAAAAGTTTGAATTCACTTCCTTCATTAGTTTGTAGACATTTGATTCACCTTGACAATTGTTTTTCAACTTGCACTTTGAAGATTTTGAATACCTCTAAGGTTTTTGATTTTCTTTTCCATGGGAACACCTAAGTGTATCTTGTAAAGTTATCCATAAAACTTACATAATATTGAAAGCCATTTCTAGAAATGACAGAAAAAAAAGCCCCCATAAATCAGCATGAACAAGTTCGAATGGTGACTTAGTTTTAATTGGTGAACTTGGAAAATGGAGCCTGTAACTTTTACCAATTTGACATGCATCACAAAAGGGAATTTGCTGAGTTTTATTGAATGTTGAAAGCTTATTACATTTCTGCAATATAAACTTCAAGGTTTTGGTATATGGATGGCCTAACTTTTGATGTAATATAGACAAAGCATTTGAATGAAAGTGCTCGATTGAACTTGTAAAGCATGTTGAGTTTACATCTTTTGCATTTTGTGTTATGACATTGACTTACAGAGATCAAAGACTTCTGAGTTTTTTTTGAGCTACTAAGACCAGTGATAGAGTTGGACATATTTATTGGAAATGTTGATAACATTGACTGAGGAACAAAGATTTTTTCATTATGATGGTATGATTTTTGCTTGAAGTTGGAAATTGCAGCCTATACAGACCCTTCAAAACCACACCCTTCAACAGCAACACCTGCTTCATTTTGTCCTTAATAAAATAAAAATCACCATCAAAACCAACAACAATATTGTTATCAGAAGGCAGTCTTGATACACTAATCAAATTCTTAGTTATTTAAGGAACACATAACATATCTTTCAAGACTATTTTTGTGACTTTGAGATGAGTTTGAAGATGATTTGAGCAATAAATTCATAATACCAATATGTGATATAGCCAAACCTTCTCCATTTCTTACAATCGGCTTGTCATTACCATGGAATTCATTATGGATAGCCATATTTCTGACATCATTAGTTAAATGATGAGTGGCACCACTGTCAATGTACCATCTATCATCAGCTGTACCTTCAACATTTGATACATATGCTTCTTTTGAACTTTGATTGATTAGTTACTTCTGATATGGATGTTGAAAAAACCTGTTGAGTGTACTGACTTTGAGGAGAGATTGGTACAAATTCTTTGTTGAATCTGTGGGAGCAAGCAGAAGCTAGATGCCTAATCTTGAAACAGATCTGACAAATTGGTTTGTTATTGCCTCTTCCTCCATTGTATGTTCTCCCACTTGGATGTCTTCTGCCACTTTGAATTCCTCTAAAATTAGAATTTCCTTTTCCTTGATTGTTATAACCAGAGACTTGAAAGCCTTTCTGATTTTGTGCATTTTGATTGTAATTATAGCTTATTCTATTATCATTTTTCTTCTGAAACTGCTTAGCTTGAGCATAATTTGCATTAAAGTTGTTCTTAGTTTCATTAATTAAGGCAAAATTTTGTTGCTCCAGTCGGCATTCATGAGTTAAAAGCATTGAGTATACTTCATGAATGTTAACAGATTCACCTCTTCCTGTTATATGAACAGCCACAGAATTGTACTCTAGTCCTAGACCTCCTAGAACATACAATATTAAATCATCATCAGAAATAGAATTACCTGCTGCAGCAAGCTTATCAGCTATGTTTTTCATCTTGAGAAAATATTCAGCTATGAACATTGAATTCTTCTTCAATAATTGCAGTTGAAATCGTAATTGCAAAGCTTTAGCTTTAGATTGTGATTCAAACTGTCTCTCCAATGCTTTCCACACCTCAAGAGCTGTCTTGCATCCGATCACTGAACTCAGAATGGATTCAGTCATTGACGAAAGAAGCCAGCCAAGAAGCAATTGATCTTACCTTTTTTAGATCACATACTGTGGATTCTCTTAAATTGAATCATTGCTTACACCTGATATAAACCTTTCAAGTGCAGATCTTTCTTCACTAATAAAATCTTCCAAGCCATTTTCCCGAATTGAAGGTAGAATTTGTGATTTCCACATTAAGTAGTTTGCGCCATCAAGCTTAATTAGTACAAAAAAGGAGAATGTAGTGTTTGTTGATGAATTTGTGCAAAAAAAGATTTGCATTTGACATTGTCGAATAGCTCTGATACCATATGAAGATTTGTATAGTGTTTGGAAAGGATGAAATGGCGAGAAAATTAGCTGAAGAACAAAGGACAATTTTCTTATTCTTCTTTTTTGGAATTGATACAAACTAACTAAACACTTCTCTATTTATACTACAAGTAACTTCTAGAGATTACTCTAATAATACATAAATTGCATGCTAACTAACTCCTAGAATTCCGAAAAGCTTAACTACTAAATTACAATATTCAGTTGTTAAAACAACTGATTACAGTTTTAGGTATTAGCTGGCACCAACTCAGTCCAGCTGCTCAGTACAGCTCAGCATCTTCCAGCTTTAGCTCCTTCGTGTGTTTCAGCTTCAGCTTCCAACTGCTCTGCATCTTCCAGCTTCAGCTTCTTCGTGTGTTTCAGCTTCAGCTTTAGTATCTATCTCTATTATCTTAACACTATCAGCCTACCGAGCTCGATTCTACATGGAACCCTATGCCCTGAGAATGGTAAACTGCATTACAGTAGTACTTGCACAAGCACAACCGACGGATCTTGCATTCGGTCCCTACCTCCGTTGAAAGATAAGGTTAAAAATATGATGTTTTACTGTTAATTACCTGAAATAAAAATAGTATCCAGTTACGAAAGATGCCGTAGTATATGTAAAATTATGGAAATGAAACTGATAAGCTTTTCTCACTTGCCGTAATATTGTAACAATACAGCTAATGGTATTTGTTAGTGACAGTGGAAGGTTAATATTTAGTAAGAAACAGGACCACACAACTGTTCCTAAAATGGAGTGGGAAGGAACCAGTAGGTTGATGGTTTATTTGATAGTGGATCTTTTAATTTAAAAGACAGGTCACCTTCACTTCTCCCGCAAGTTGAAATGACCTTCACCTTGTTAGAAAGCAAGAATTAGAGTGCCAAAGGTAACGTCACTGTCGACACGTGGGATGAAAATTTGACACCTGAACGTGCTCTCTTTCTGCACCAGACCATACGTAAGGTAGGATGGTCCACAAGTTTTTATTCTTGTGGGCCAGGCCACTCTCTTTGTCTATCAGGTTGAAAGATAGCCTTCGAGATCCTCGGGTAGATATCTAATGTCGTGTGACTGTGAGCAACCTAGCTCGATCCTTCTCTTTACCTTTTTTTTTTTTTCTCACTCTGGGTCTGGGCTCTGGCGGACTGTGCTGTGCTGTGCTGTAACTCATTAATCATTATTACGGTTAGGGGTCCCGTTAGCTTACTTCGATTTGTTGCAGAAATTCACATGGCCAGTCAATTTTCAATGTCACCTGCATGAAATCAAAGCGGAAAACGACTTCACTTTTTGGATTGGAATCGGAGATTCGGAATTGGTTTCACATGCAAGTGTTTGCATGTCCGACTGCTTACCTTTGAATATTTAACATGCAAGTGTATACATGTCTGCTTGCTCACCTTTGAATAATTAACAAGTAATTATTGCCGGTATTATATGTTAGCAAAAATTATATTATTGATATTTGATTGGAGTACGTTAAATGTTAATAAGATTTATTTATTCATAAAAATAAATTTGATGAAATTTATATCCTTAATTTTCTAGAACTTCTTTAGGTCAATCAACATCTTTGGGCTTCTATAACTTTTTTTCGATTGTAAGGTAATTTATTTTTTTGAAGGAATAAATCTGTTAAAATTCATATAACTTAAACTTTTTCGAGTTGATTAGCTATAAGATAAAGTCAAATTATTTAGTTGATATTCTAATAGTTCATGTAAGCCAAAATAGATTAGGGGTGCTAAAATTTTAGCAATAACACTTAAACTAGCAAGAAGTATCAAAGTTTCGACAATAACCCTCGTATACTAAAATCAATAAAGAGTTATCTTAAATTATGGTGGTCATGTGTATGACTTTCGACGGTTGTTTGTATGGTTTTCATATTCGACGGTTGTTAGTATGGTTTTTATATTGGAGTGACTATGTATATGATTTTTGAATAATAATAATAATAATAA
>JAXCLQ010011896.1:0-19040 GCA_035584115.1 Cedrela odorata
ATTTTGTAGAGAATTTTGACTAAAACTTAATATTTATCCATTTAATTATTTATTTTACTTTATTATATATATATATATATATTCTTAGCCCACTTAGATTTTATTTTTAATTCATAATTTTAAAATTCCAAAAATAACCTTGTTAACTATAAAATTCTCATTTCGTGTCTACTACATTTTCCAAACTTACAAAACTAGGCTCATACATCTATAAAGGAGATTACAGGTGTTACAGCTTAATTCCCAACAAATATACTAGTTATTATTTCAATTTTTTACTTAACCTAGTTGGGAGACATAAGGGGGAAGTTTATGTACTTTGAAAGCACATTTTGATTTGTGTTCTGTGGAGGTATCGGTACATGTGAGAAGTAAAGGGCGAAGGGTGGTCTGATATCTAACCAGAAATCTTTACACATTCTTGCATATTATTCTGTTTTCATTTGACTATTTAAAATAATAATTCTGAAAATTATTATAATATGTAGTGGATGTCATGTTAGTATGATTTTTGTCTGAAATTGATTTTAACTTTAAACATATTTTATGTCGATACTGAATATACTTAAAATTTTCATTTCAGTATCCACTCACTAAGTTTTCCCCAAAATTCACCCTACCACAGTTTTCTGTGATTGTAGGATTTCCTTCTTGGTGAGGATTCTAGAAGATATTCGTGAAGAGTATTGAGATTCCAGATTCTTCATGCAGTCACCTAGGGGTTAATGTTTTTGTTTGTTTTGTAAATTGAGCACAAAACCCAATTATGTATACACATTATAAGTGTCTTTATCTGCATTACAAAGTTACATGTTCATATTTAATTGAGGCTTATAGGGGTAGGATATCCTTACTTCTATGCCATCACAACACCGATTTATCGATGTGTGACATTTGTATTTCTGGTACTACTTTAAATTATAAATCAAAATTTTCTCTTTATTTAAATTTTTATCCAAGTAAATAAACATTAGTGATTAACCATTATTAAAATATATCATAATAAAGGATAAATCTTGGCCATCCACGAATAATATTTTACATGTTAGAAAAATCTTTCAAAACTCGGATAAGCTCTGATTAAGAGAGGGTTATAGTGCCAAAAAATTCTTAAAAACTCAGATAAATTAGGGTAATAAGAGATGTAAAAAAAATTACGTGGATAAAATTAACTTATTATTGAAATCATGAATAATAAGTTATAGGATTAATTAAATAAAAGATATTATGATAAGTGAAAGTTGAAAAGTCATTAAAAGTAATAAATTAAAAATTAATATTTTATTTTTAATACACTTATAAATGTCAAAATAATCTTTAATTAAATTCTTTATATAAAGTAGCTTGATATTTTTATATGCACTATAAATTTATTTTTGACACTTAAATTGATGAAAATTTAAAAATAAAATATATTAATAATATTGTTATTTGTATTTATGCATCAAAATCAAAATTTACTCATTTTCAAATCCTATGTCGGCACCTTTTATATATATATATATATATATATGCAATTATCAATTGCCTTTCAAAAAGGAATTAATAAAATTCTAATGGGAGTAAAATGATGAGCATAAATCAATCAATTGATAATGTATCAATTGAACTATCTCGTAAATGAATTAATTGTTAATTCATATATTTAATATGATTAAATACGTAATGAGTTAATATTTGATATTGATATCATTTGAAATGATATAAACCTATTACTAAATAATATGCATGGTGATGTACATTAAATGAAACCTCAAAATGAAAATCCCCCTCTTTTAATATTAGGTTCAATCTTTCCAATGCAATCAGTAGGTTATAGGCATTTTAAATGGGGTAACCGAATATCTATTAGGTGATGGTCCTCATAGGGTGTCGTAGTCTATCTAACTTGTTTCTTAATAGAGGATTTTTGGCTTCCAATATCTGTTAGGTGAGGGATTTGATTTCATTCCTATTCAAGAAAAGGCGTTAAGTCTAGCCTAACTAGGTTGAGACACTAATATCTGTTAGGTGAGATATCTTTTCTTAGAGGAAGATTGATCATATCTTGTAAAGAGTTACAAACAGAAATGAGTTTCTAACTCATTGAGCTTACTTAACCAATATCTGTTATGTGAGGTTTTGTGAGTTTGATGAGAATATGATCACTCATGAAAACCTATAATTTGATTATAGTTTTCTCGTTAAGGGAGTATGAGTTATAATTGAAGTAGTGGAAGTACTATTTAGTTTAAAGTCCATAACTGAATAGTTTGATATATACATTTAATACATTATGATGTATTACTTTTCCTGCAATTCTTCAATTGTTGAATCTTTTTCAAGTGAAAGAATAATAAACCATCTTCTTTAAATCCTTGATACACATAGGCTCACCCGGCCTAATTTCAAGGTTTGGTATCGGAATCTCAGAATCGTTTTGGATTCTGAAAAGATTGGCTATGTCCTTCAAGGGCCTATGCCCAAGTCCCTTTCGAGTGATGACTTACAGACTCAGCATAAGAGCATGCAGGATGCCTCAACTGTCTATCTTTCTTTGGTTGAATTGTTCAGGGAGAGTTCCAACTATAGGCGGTGTAAGCTGTCCATTACTTTGTTTGGTATGAAGCTTAATTCGGGAGTGCCTTAAGAGTCTCATCTTATGAAAATGATAAACCTCATAGGATCGTTGGAGTCTTTGGAGTTTTCCATGGACTTCGGGTTATAGATGAATTTGATCCTTCAGTTACTCTCGTCTAGTTTTGACTAGTTTGTTACCAATTATCATATGAACAAACATGAACATACTCTTCCTGAACTTATGAATGAAATTGTTTCATTTCATAAGAGAGTCTTAAAGGGTAAAGGGAAGGAGACCGTTCTTGCTACGGTGTCTTATAGTAAGACATCAAAAAGAAAAGGCAAGAAGTCCTCCAATTGGACCCAAGAGAACAGTCTCCAAGAAAAACAAACAAAAGGGTAAAGGCAAACGAGTTGCCAATAGCCAAGTCAATGATGAGTGTCATCATTACAAGAAGCTCGGACATTGGAAAAGGAAATGTCCTCTTTACATGGAGAGCCTGAGACAGAAGAAGGTGCAATGTGCACTTTCTTGTCATGTTATTGAAACTGAATTAACTGTTAGTTTAGATTTAACTTAAATCACAATTCGTAAATTCACTTTAGTCTAACACATAATTGACAATCCTCGACAACATTTTTATTATTCTTAATATCCAACTTCAGATATCACAACCCAAATTTACAATTCCTAGGCTCAACGTATCCTAAAATATTTACATCACTAAAAGAAATAAATATTTCCATAATCCTTGTCTATAATCCTGAACTCAAAAGGAATTCATAAATCACAATAATTTACTCTCAATCATATTCATCATGTCAAGGCTTAAATTTCACTTTTTACCAATTCTGCGTAACATACATTTTAGCCATAACATATTTATCCTTTCCTTTAAATCTATAATTTAGCAATTTCACAAATCACACATTTGGATATAACAACTAGTTCAAACTAATTCTTAGAGAGAAAGTCATCTCCCGACTCATATTTAATGCGAGTTTGGCATCACACTATTAAAAATATAAATCCATTCAATTTCACAATATAACTAAATTAATGCAATTTTATTCACAACCTTAGTCTATAATGCAAAAATCTGAAATTTCATAAAATCACACTCATCCGCCACATATTTATCATTTCAACACATATTCGACAATTCACCATTCAACATATTTTGTACATTCAAAAACTTACTTGAATTACAAATATTTACAATTTGAGTATTAAGTTAAAACTATGATATAGTGAAGCAAAACATCCACCATATCAAATTTATAACCACTATGTGTAACTAAATGCCAACACACCAAGGCTATTTCCATATTTAAAACCATATACATACAATACTGTAATAATCCAAACTTTATAATTAATAAGCACTCTTAATCATTTTCACCCAAACTCAACCTAACCAAAATTACAATTTGTCCGATTTTTGCCGAGATTTAAACTCAACTCAATAACCTTATTATTCGTATTAAATCTAAAGGGGTTCCTTAAAATCAAATAATATAAGTCTAGAACTATTGTAAAACAAGGTTAATCCACTCACTGATTGGAACTCAACTAAGTCGTACTTAAGCGCGTCGTTGGTGCTCCGATCGGCAATTTATAAGACACGACTTATGTTAGGTTTCATGATTATCTTTAGATGAATGAACAAAAAAATTTATGAGCACTCTACTGTAATTTATGGATTCAGATTTCGGATCCGATTACTCAAGTTATACACTCCTAAATAATATTTTTCCACAGCAAGTGACTTTAAACTCATACTATGCTAAATTGATTATATATTCTAACTTAAGTTTTTGATGGTACACTCTATTATGTGTCTAGTTTCTATCGCTTCTGCGGATTCACATTTCGAGTTCGAACACTCAAGTTATAACTGTTTTTCATTACCCTACTCAGTATAGTCGGCTATGAATCACCAACAAGGCAGCTCGGTTCATATTATAAAATGTACTAATTCACTCAATGTCTTGACCTGATTTTTGGCTATGTTGTGCCCCTATGTGTCTAGTTTCCAGAACATTTTATGATTTATAAATCTGAGGTCTAGAACTCACATAATCCCCATTTTACCGAACCCTGCGCAAAAATTACTACGGCTAACGCTCATGCGTTTCGCTCGCTCTCTCACTCTCTCGGTACTCCGTTCACGTGCGCTACCCCAAATATGTCTTACAACACTCCTATGTAACAATTCTATTAACTCAAATCATCATTTGCTTGAACACACAGCTGCGACGCACCGGTGTCGCAAGTTCGTGTTTCAATTTTTTAGCGACACCACTCGCATTACATTAACACTTCTCACCTCCCTCAATTCATCTTCTCATATGTATTTTCCACAACAATAACACTCCTTCCACACAGCATACTATTGCTGACTCATGCATTTTTAACCATTTTATCATTAACAAAT
Source organism: Cedrela odorata (assembly GCA_035584115.1). Classification (NCBI taxonomy): domain Eukaryota; kingdom Viridiplantae; phylum Streptophyta; class Magnoliopsida; order Sapindales; family Meliaceae; genus Cedrela; species Cedrela odorata. Next base: position 4,998 of record JAXCLQ010011896.1, read on the forward strand.
TATACAATATATATCATTACACACATAACCACGACATAAACCACATATGTAGTTAAATCACCAAATTAACACAACTCTACTTACCTTACTTGCCGAAATTCCAAAAATTCATTTTTTTCCTCCGTCAGCATTTCTGCAAACTCGACATTTCATTGAGCATGTGGCGTTCCATTTTCACTTTTGCAGCCAAGCTTGATTTCTCTTTTTTAATCATTTTCTTAGCAACCTAAAAGACTAGATTCATTGACCATATTTACAAAACAACATAATCAACAACCAAATCGAAAGACCCAACACCCGATACATTCTCATTTCACGGACAAAACCCATTTCTACCCATTTTTAGTCTCCCACGGGTTGTGCACTCTTCTCTCAATTTTTGTTTTGTTAAGTAAATGGGTTAAAAATCAAAGTGAAGCAATGTAGAGAAAATGAAACACTTACTCGGTTTGCCCCCGTTCCTCTCAGTTTTTCTTCCCCATTTCATGTCGAAATCTACTTCTCTTCTCCACTATTTCTTCACTTCTTCTCCTCTTTTCCATAATTCCCCTTTGATTTTCCCCATTTCACTCGACCAAAACTCCTCCTTTCACCACGGTTTTTCTTCAATTCATTTCCTCCCATGGCTAAACTCCATTTCCATTTCTTGTTGCTAAATCTATTTCAATTTGCTCGATTTCCCCCTCATGCAATTGAAAACTTCCTTTTCTCCTTCGGTGCAAAGCTTTCTCTCCCTTCTATTTTTATTTTGGCTTTCAATTTGCAACAATGAGGACATGGCCGATTGAAATGAGTTTTTAAAGCTTAAGGGTTATAATAGTGTGCAAGTATATGTATGACATAAAAGATGCTTACACATGGCCTTAATTTGTTTTGTTAAGTCGATGCTAAAGACATGAAAATGGAGGCCACTTAAAGGAAAATAAAATAAAACAAATGGGTCATTTAAGTAAAATGGGTATGGACGGGGCACTATTCACCCAGTTAATATTCACTTTTTTTTTTTACTTAATTTTCACTTTTATTTTCTTAATCCAATTATCATTTAAATACTCTAAAATCATTTATTTTATAATTTAATTTATTTGGTCCATTTTTCTTGTAAGTCTTTTTGATCCATTTTGCCCAAAATTGTTAATTAAATAAACTTATTTTTACATTTTATTTTCTAAGCCCGAATTAATATTGTAATAGCCAATATTATTAGCTCACTTTTCAAATTATTTATCTGTACTGTTTGAAAAATTTTATCTAGGTCTTCACGACCTTACAGTAATTATTTCATAAATTTTGATCGTCATAACATCGCTAGCGAGTGAGTCTGAGCTATAAGTTATATAGTTTGGGTTCTCCTAATTTAGTAGACGCATTTTGGATTACAAAGCTCAAGAGCAAACCTATGACGGGCTGTGTGCCTAAAACGGACAATGTATACTTGGTTATTGGGCCCAGACTATTATATTTTGTATCAAAGCCGACCTGCAATGTTCTATGATATGTCTTCTATTCTATGAAATGTTTGTTATAGTCCCATATGTGAAGTCTTAAGGGGTGAGAATGTCACATTACACATTGCCAAAGTCGTGATATGTCTTCTGTTTTATGAAATGTCTGTTATAGCCTTACGAGGATGTGAGATCTTAAGGGGTGAGAATGTCACATTACACATCGCCAAAGCCAAAGGGCAAACCCATGACAGGCTTTCTACCAAAAACGTACAATATCTACTTGGTTATTGAGTCCGAGTTGTTACAGATCCTGTATAGTTTTCTCAATTAAAAAGCAATCTTTTATAATTATACCAAGTTTAAATCATATCATCAATTCATATTTGAGTTGATCATAAGTCAAATTAAAAGGTCGCATACCTAACCTACTTTGGAACCATACAACAAAAACCTAGAGAAGAAAATGCTAAGAAGGATATATTTTATGTACAAACTTAATGAAGCATAAAATAAAGTAGAAACTCTGTGAAAGACTCCATTTATCAATATTGAATTAAACTCTCTACAAGACTCCATTTATGTTTATGTCACACCCCAAATTCAAAAGTATCGGAGCTGTGATTTTTCTTAACTTAAAAATATCATTATAAATTTGTTCACATTGCAAAAACTTCATAATTAAATATAATCAAAAATAACTTATCACATAAAATACAAATATATTTATACGTTTATTATGGTTCTTTTAAAAAGTATAATTCATTTGTGTCTTGAAGATTACAAAGAAACAACTTAAACACTCTAACCTAAAATTTGAGATTAACAAATTCATATAAATATAATCATATGAAATAAAAATTTATAATAACTCACTCAGCATTATAGGTGTCACATAAAATATTTCACTTGCTCAACAAATTAGATATTTGATTTTCGTGAAATTAAAATATGACTTTAAGGAAATATAACATGAAATTATATAAAAATATAAACTCTAACTCCTCCATGAACTATTTTTTATTATATCCGAAACTTGTTTATTGATCTTAACTAAGTCAGAAAATTCGTTGAGTGTTACTAAATATTTGGTTTTTAACAAATAAAATACTTACCTAAATATCATAAGTTTTTGCAAGGATCAAATAGACACATAGAAAGTAGATTATTAAAAATTTTATGGTTTAAATCATATCAAAATTATTTTAAATAAATTTTATTTTGGGTCTTAGATTCTGTCAAACAAAATTCTACATTAAGTTAACTTCATTTCAAAATTCATTACATCTTTAATATTAATAATTAAATATAAAAATTTTAATATGATAAAATGGACACATTCAAGAATCCATATACCAAATTTTATAATTGTTTAAGATCATTTGGAGAACAAAAGTAATTTTATCATTCAAATATTCTACAAAAATGGATAACTTTCGACTAGAATTAATTTCAAAACATTTTTAAGAATTGTGCTTAGGAACCATAAATAGCCTACAATCATTATCCTTCATGTAATCTTTTTATGTAACATCCCAAATTCAGGAATATTACCGGTAGGTAATAAACCACCCTATCACCCTAAGCCTTACTTGACCTGTCTAAACATCAATGTAATATATGAATGCATAACACATTTTCTAAACATGCTTATGCAACACAAGGGACGATATGCCTCCACTGATACTATTTACAACTTAAATGTTTATATCACGTTACACAATGAATTAAATATACAAATGATTGACCATATACATAAATACAATATTCGATGTCAAACTAGACATCATATGACTTCATGAACATACAACATTGGACCTAACACCTTGGTGACTGCAAAGTGTACCCTTTTCCTAGTTTGTGTTTCCCTGATGCTAAAATGACTTACTAACTTTATATTCCTGCAAAACTGGAGAGTAGGGAGGGGAGTAAGTCTAAGGAGATTCAGTGAGTAGATGTAAATATTATAAAATATTTTGATCAGACGATTAAAATTTTCTTTTATAAATCAACTATACTCCAATATATAATCGAAATCATACTTAAAACATAATGTAATCATGTAATCAGATCACTGTTAAGCAGTAAGATTATGGAATTAAAATTAATCTCACATGTAATACTTCCTACTGTGATAAAATCCAATCTCGACTTTATCCATACTCTCAGAGAGTTTCTCTGGTATTTATACAACTCTAATATCTATACAATTCTGATAGCCAGGGGCGTTACATGTCGCTGTTCCCCTAGATACTCCTCTGTAGGTTTATGGTATTATAATACCTCATCGACATTCTAGGAAACAGTTTTAATAGTAATAACCATAACAAGGCTCACAAGGCCATAACACTATTATTCATAAACTCTATAAAGCAATAGTCACGGAATGTCTAGAGATTTACTTAGAATCTCAAGAATATGTATTTCAAGTATTAACACTGGCCATATTTGACAACAATACTATACTTTTGCTTTGGTTTCATGACATGCATAAATTGCATAAACACAAATATATATATATATATATAGACACACACACACACACACATATATATATATAAGTCGATCTTTAATCTAAATATCTCTTTCTCATTTATCATGACCTAAATCACCACCTGCAACCTCATAAAATTTGACATGTTCTCGACATTACCGAAATAATTCTACAACCACAAGGGTCATAAGTTTTCATTTAGCTTTAGCCAAAGTAATTTAGAAAATTTATTTGAGTTTTTTACTCGCATAATTCCAACATGAATTTTTTTCTTCTTTCTTTTTAAATAACTTTCTGAAATTAGTTGTCTACTCACAATCAACAAAATAATCTCAATATTCTTTCTTGACTAACACAACCCAAATCACAAATTATGGATCCATAATACAACAATGTACACAATCAAAGCACATTAAAAAACTCAACTCAATTCACCACATCTTTGATTAACCGTTTCTATACCCATGGTAATTATGAATTCTATGTAGAGATATCCCAAGTAACTTAGAGGAATTTAGCAAGCTTCTAACATATTCGTGGCCCAAATCACAACTTGTGCTTTTACAATGTCACAATATATGATCGACATTTTCAAAAACATGTCGCTTATCCAACATAAATGTCATTTTATAAAACAACGATCAACAAAATTTTCAAGAATTAAATCAAATTCTTTGTCACAAACATTCCATCACTGAGTTCAAATGACAATTTGAAACCATAACCCTTTACTCACCTATACGCCTTAATATTCACCATAGGCTACACACTCTAACAATAAAATATCAAACATATACGATATTTCATACATTTATACGTTTTACTGACTTAATGTTGCATCACCATTATGTTTATCTTGTAAACAAAGCGTGTAAATACATATCAATGCTCCAAGAGCCATATCCATATATTTAAAACTTTAAAATCTTTATGAAATAATTGTAAAACAAGGCACTAAATACTCTCAATTATTTTCACACAAACTCAGCTTACCGAAAATCACAACTTGTCTAATTCTTGCCGAGATTTACACTCAATTCAACACATATATATCTCAGCGCTCTTATCAATTCTAAAGGGGTTCCTTAAGATTAAGTAATATAAGTTTGGAATCTTTGTAAGACAGGGTCCAGACAGGGTTAGTCCACTCACTTTTTGGAATTTTTTCATTTCATACCAAAATGCATTAACGGCGCTCCAATCGATGATCTACAACACACGACTTATGTTAAGTTTCATAATTATCCTTGGATGAATAAATAAATAAATGCATGTATACTCTATTGCACTTTATGGATTCGAATTTCTGATTCGATTACTCAAGTTATAAACTCTTAAATGATGTTTATGCACAATGAGTAACTTTAAACTTATACTGTGCTAAATCAGTAATATATCTCGACCTAAATTTTTGACGGTACACTCTATTATGTGTCTGGTTTCTATCGCTTCTTGCGGATTTGAATTTTGAGTCTGAACACTCCAGTTATAGCTGTTTTTCACCAGATGACGCAACGCGACTAGATGTAGAGCATAGTAGAATAGCCCACTTTTCAAATTTTCTATACATTCGTTGCTGAGCCCCTTGACCTGAGTTTTGGCTATATTGTTCCCCTATAAGTCTAGTTTACTATGGTTTTTACTACTTATCAATCCGATGCCCGAAATTCACTCAATTTTCATTTTTTTGAATCATATCCAAAAATTTTTAACAGTTGACACTCGTGCATTTCACTCGCACTCTCACTATCCTATGATCCGCTTATATCCGCTGCCCTGTACCATGCATTTACATTTTTTTCTACATTTTACATGCATTTACATTTTTTTTCTACATTCTACATGCATTGACAGCCCCTTATTTGCTAACTACATGAACCATGCATTAACGACACCACAATTTTCGTAATTTGCATGCAAAAACTAATCCCACACATGGTCATTTACAAACCAATCCTACCAACACAAATTCATATTCTTTTAAAGTCAAATTTATACACAACATACTCACATTATTGCCAAAATTCTAAAATTCCTTTCTCTCCTCCGTTCGCATTTTTGTAACTCATTCCAACATTTTGTCAAGCATGTAGAGTCTTCCGTTTTCCTTTCACTCGGCCAAGCTCACTCACTCTCTCAATTCTTTTCTCAGAAACTCAAATCCAAATTAATCAACCAGACCAAAAAACAAAACAACCAACAACTAAATTCAAAATACACTGTTATTTTATAATCTATAATTCATTCTTTAAACACAACATTTACCATACACATAAATTTACCATATATATATCACAATTCCATTTCACAACATTTTTACTCCAAAAACTACCATGTGAACATATATTTACTGCCAACCATTTTCGTAAGTCCACATCTTAGTCTCACAATAAATCTTTTCATGAAACATGTCGTATATGCATATATATAGTTATATCGTTCATTGTTCACCACCCCTCACAATTCCAATTCAAATTTTCCACAATTCAAACACATAGAAATACATTTCACAACCAAATTTCAGAACTATTGTTAATCAAAATTTGCTTACCTTCACAATCCGCCAAACACACTTCAGTCTCTCATTCATGAGTTTTTCTTCTTTCCTCCATGGCCGTGACTTCTTCTCACTCTCCTCCCATGGCTGAAACTTCTTCTTCTTCTCCATCACAAGGCCAGATTTCTTTTCCCATTTTTGCTCTCTCTCAGTTTTGCCCATTCTTTCCACTTCCATTCTCGTTCTCTCCATTCCTTCTTAATTCGGCCAAGCAAGATTTCTTCTTGAAATTTCTATTCCTCCGATTTGTTCTCCATGGTCAGATTTTACCCACATTGCTAGAGATTCCGACATCCATTGCCAATTTGAATGGACTTCAAAACCTTAACATTTCCAACAATTATCTCCAAGGTCATTTTCCATCATGTTTAGGCAACCTAACAAACATGGAATCATTGGATCTCTCAAACAACTAATTTTAGGACAAATTCCTCAACAACTTGCTGAACTCACATTTCTAGGATCCTTTGATATCTCTCATAACCATTTCATTGGTCACATACCACAAGGAAAGCAATTTGATACCGTTGAGAATACTTCATTTGATGGGACTTAGGGACTATGCGAAAAACCTTTGTCAAAAAAATGCGAGAATAATTCTGAAACGGCAAGAAATGAAGAAATTCAAGAATCAGAGTCTCCATTAGCATTTGATTGCAAAAAATTATGATTGGCTATACAGGTAGACTTGTTGTCGCAGTGGTTCTTGAACACAGCTTCAGCACAAAAATACAAGGTGGCTTTTTGAGAAATTTGGGAGGCAATCTAAAAGAACGAGAAGAAATAGAAGACATAGAAACTGAATGTAATAACATTTTCTTTGAACAATTACTACTCGATAATTGTGGTTTTTTGAGTTACAAGTTCTAAGTGTATGTATATCTTCAGAGGAAAGGTTTAATATGTCCCTCTCATGTTTATAATTTTATCTCACAACATTTTACATTTGGTAAAATGTATTTAAAGTTTTGATTATTTAAAGTTTTGTGCTGCTTACCACTTCCCGATTCAGCTCCTCAAACCTGCAAGTTTCTACGCTGAAAAGAGAGGTCGACGCTAACTCAAAGAGTAATTAAAGAAGGTAGAAGGCAAGATTTGTGAAAGGCCAGATAGTCAAGTGATTTGAGAGAATGAGAGTACACTGGCTTAAGAACAAGACTACAAAGCTCCTTTTGTGCTATCTTTCATATAACTACTGCTTATCTGTAATCATTTAAATGATGACTTAGGGAAATTAATTTTCATAGAATCATCTATATGATCTTAATATTCTTAGTTAAATAATCTAATTTTCATTGAGCAATATGACTCTTAATGAAATATAACATGAAATTATATAAAAATATAAACTCTAACTTCTTCGGGAACTATTTTTTATTATATTTAAAACTTGGTTATTGATCTTAACTAAGCCAGAAAATTCATTGAGTGTTACTTAATATTCTGTTTTTAAAAATAAATACTTACCTAAATATCATAAGTTTTTGCAAAGATCAAATAGACACATAGAAAGTAGATTATTAAAACCTTTAGGGATAAAATTATCACGCCCACTGCTCGAGCTATAGCGGGGTGCCAACCTATTGCCAAACTTGATCCCACTCGCCACTTGAGCGGTCGTCAAGTGCTAGCTAGGCACTGAGGTTCTGCCCACCTATCATTGTTCACACATGAAAATTTTGTAAATTATTTAAACTGTTTTGTAGGGACTAAAGTGTATGAAATTTTGGATTTAATTGAGTGATTTTGAATATTTGTGGTCCAACTATAATTTTAAAATAATTGGGGTCACCGTGCAATTTCATCCAAAAATTTCTATAAATACCCAAACTTTATCAAATTTACAAACCTCCTAACGTCTCTGTTCCACTGCCACCGACCCCATCTCAATTCGAGTCCCGACACTCTGCAAAAACCCTTGTAAAGTCTCAAAACGTCTTAAACTTGACTTTCTGGCCAACTCCAACATCCTTTTAAGAAACTGAGTACACTGATCGAATCATAATGATGAGTAGAGTAAGATTATTGGAAGAATCATGTCCTAAAGTTGTCGGGATTGTATAGTCAACGTCGTTAGAGCTGCAACTTTCTGGCTAGATTCTCGATGAACGAAATTTCATATAGAAAAATAGATATCACCAATGGATTCAAGACTCCAAAATCTATAGAATTCAACTCTCATATAGCTAGAATTTCCATTGCCACCGGTGTTAACCAATAAAATTGACCGATCAATAATTCACTTGTGTTATTTAAAAGTTTGATTTTTCAACTAAAAAGTCACTAACTCTTATTTTGGAGTATGACAAAGTTAAACTTTTAAATAACACAAATTCTAATGTGAATAATTCAAACATGCCATGGGGTCTTCAAAACATATATCTACTTAAAATTCCTTACAATGTTTTATAAGAATATGTAAACACCTGAATAATTTAAAAATGAGTAAAGTTAAAGTTAAGTGGTCTGATGTAATATACATCACACCATAGTTTAGAGTATGATAATTTAAAATACAAGTCAACGGAAATGTATTTAAAATCCAATTGTAAAGCACACTTGATGTAACTTCATTTAGATGAACGTATTATTAACTACTCAGTATCCATGTCACCCTGAAGGGGAAAAGAAAAGGGTGAGAAAAATTACCGTGCTTAATAAGGATAATTGATTACTTACTCGAGTTGATTATATAAAAATATTACATGATTATTATAAAGTAATTCATGCTCATATATATTAAAATAGTCGATGATACTAAATCTTAGAAAATTCATAGTTTATGCATAACATATAATATACAAACAAAATAGGCTACATCAATTTAATTTAAGCATCGACATTAATTATGTGATCACACATCAATAATTACTATAATGGAGTGGCGTCACAATAAATAAGTTGTCACAACAGGGCCAAACAATAATGAACCTTGAATGTTTAGGGACTCGCACCCAATGATCCGTTAATGCTATCCCCTCTAACATCACTTTAGGGAATTCCACCCGAGGACATGCCTCCCCACGCTATTACATGCAATGATTTCGTATATATTTCAATGTTCAATTTATCATTTAATAAAAATATGGGCAACATAGCAACTTAAATGCAATAAATCCACCATGCAGACATTTATCAAAATCAAAATATCTATTTATTTAAATGTTAGTCATAACAACAGAACGTGTCACCCAAAAATTTAATTATAAAGTACGTCAATTATTTAAAATTATTTCCCATTTAGTAAAAGAATCCATACCTCACTCTCTTGATTTGCATGTCCTAAAGTTTATAAAGTCGTTTGTTCAATCCAAGGCCACCGTTAGATTCGCCTCGTCCAAACGAGTCCTACACATGTCTCCACGGTCAGATTTGTGTTCGAAATTACCAAAACGGATGTTTAACCAAAATTCAACCGTTGATCAATCAACTTTACCAGTCAACGACGGTCAATAGTGGTAGCACTAAGAATTCTGGTGATTCGAGAGTTGGGTCTTATAGATTTCAACTTATATGACGTTTCATTCGTAGAGGATCTAGCCAGAAAGTAGCGATGTCGACATTACAATCCCGACAACTTTTGGACAAGATTCTTCCGACAATCTTACTCTACTCGTCATTATGATTCCACCAATGTGCTCGATTTCTCTAGAGGATATCGGAGTTGGCTGGAAAGTCTAAGTTTAAGAAATTTTGAGACTTTACAGCGGTTTTGGCGTAGTGTTAGGATTCAGATTGAGATGGGGTCAGTGGCAGTGGAACAGAGACGAAGTCGCGAGGATTAAAAAATTGTTGAAATCAGAATTCGGGAAGGGGTTCGTCGGAGCTTGGCAAAATTTGGCCAAAACATTTTTAGAGAGAGAAAGTATCGGGTTTTGTTTGTAAATTTGATAAATTTGGATATTTATAAAAAAGAATTTGATGAAATTGCACGGTAACCCCAAATCTTTTAAAATTATATTTTAACCATAAATATTCAAAATCACTCAATTAAGCCCAAAATTTTAGGCAGTTTCATCCCCACCAAACATCTAAAATTATTTACCAAATTTTCATGTGTGAACGATGATAGGCGGGCAGAACCTCCAGCATTTAGCTAGCCCTTGACGGCTGCTCGACCAGCAGATGGGATCAAACAAAATTCTATATTGGGTTATCTCCATTCCAAATTCTTGACAACTTTAATACTAAGAATTAAATATTGAAATTTTAATATGATATAATGGACACATTCAAAAATCCATATATCAAAATTTATAATTTTTCAAGATCATTTGGAGAACAAAAATAATTTTGTAATTCAAATGTTCTACAAAAACTGATAACTTTTAACTAAAATTAATTTCGAAACATTATTAAGAATTGAAACTTAATATTTTCAAACCAGACAAAATTCCCCTTGAGCTTAAAAATGTCTAGCTTCTCCATGTAGAATAGTATTTTCAAAATTAGAACTTATAAATTTATAAAATTCTTGAATTGAACTACTCTCTCACATATCAAAATCCTGCAATACTTTCCTTTCTCCTATATTTTTTTACACAAAATAATTTTTCATAGATAATAACCTATTTATATTTAAGTTTCTTTTGATCTAAGAAACCTAATACCAAACAAAACCATTTAACCTATTTATACTTAAGTTTCCTTCAGACCCAAGGAGACTACTGCTAAACAAAACATACTGAAATTTCTTAATTTCTTAATACTTCCTAAAATAATTAAACACCTTTAACCTTAAATAAGTCTAACCAAAATATTAGCCCACAATAATTCTAGGGTCCATAGAAAAATACATCTATATTCTAATAAAACTGATCTAAATAAATTAACATGTAATAATTAAAAAAACCCATCACTTAGTGTTACAGTTTAGCTTCAATAAATGAGCTGTTTCTAAATCAATTTGAGTCCAGCCCTATGTTTATTCCTATTGCTGCTAAATCAGAATTTCTAAATAAACAGAGCTACCATTTCTGATGGCTGCTTTCTTCTCCGGCTATTCCGAGCATTGCTAAGTTTATGCCATACTATTTGTCTCTAGTAACAGAACAAATGCTGTTTCTTGTGTTTATTGCAAAAATAACATTGTAATTGTGTTATTTAAAACATTCAAATACTAAATTAAAGTGATAAGTAATGAGGTCAACACAGCTCCATGAGATAAATTAACACCAGAAAAAAAAAACATCAAAACAATTAAGCACCATTCAAGAAAATAAAAATTAACAAATAAAAACTTAGTATCCTAGCAACATTTGGATTCTCGTCTTGGATTTCATCTGTAGCCTGAAATATTGTTAATTTTTAGTTTATTAATAATAATTTACTCACTTAGCATCATTCATTGTTAATTTTTTGGTATAGGTTAAGTGATTGTTTTATTATATTTTAAAATATGTTATTCAATCTAGATATCAAAAATAAATACATAACAAAAATATATTTAGTTTATATCAATTACTAATAATATAAAATTAGAATAAATAATAAAAGTATATTTAATTTATTTTTTTAGTTTAAGAAAAGTGATTGGATTTTTCAATTTCAGCTCATGAACAATGAACTTTTTAATTTCAACCTTGAACAATGAGCATTTTTATTTCATCCCGTCCCCGACCCATTTTTTAAAATGGAGATAAATTCATCCCCATTTTTCACTCAATTCACTTTTGGAAAAGGGTAAAATATGGTTTCACTCACTGACCCAAGACGGGCGGACCGGGCTCCGTCCCTACAAAAAAGTTTGTCAAATCCTAAGTGCCATAAGCATTTAAGTGCACTGGTCTTTCAAATCCTGACATCCACCAATCTTTTGCTTTAGTCAAACTGGTGAATAAAAATCTATCTTTCTCTCTGTCTCAAGTTTTGGGCTTTCTTTAAAATGTTCTTGTGGTTTGCCAACAAATTAGAACTGTATATGTACTGTATTGTTATGTTCAGGCATGCTAGAATTCTGAAATTTTTTATGTAACAAATCACGGCATAAGCAAGGAACTTAAGAATGAGGTCTTTGTCCAAAGCAAGAGGTTTTCTTAAGTTACCAATGAATGAGAAAATGAAGTTCAAGAACGAATTATACAACCGAGGCTACAAGCGTGATTTGTTTGTAGCTATTGAAACTAATCTACAAGGTTTGTATCTGTTTTGTGAAGAGTAATTCAAAATTTTCATTACATTGTTTCAATTTCAATAGATGTTTTCGCTTAAGAATTAATTGCTGATATAGTAGCCTATACAATTCCAGTAACAAATGATGACGTTCCTTCTAGTTATAAAGAAGCAGTCTAATGTCCAAAATTTTATTAGTGCAATAACACTATGAATAATGAAATACAATCTTTTCAGAAGAATAAAACTTGAGAGCTAGCTCAATTACCAAACAATAAGAAAGCAATTGGGTGATGGACTTTCTGATGTTCGCTACAAGGCAAAATTGGTGGCTAAGGGCTATGCACAGAGAGAAAGGAATGATTATAATGAGATATTTTCTTTAGTAGATAAACACTCTTCTATTAGAATTTTGTTGGCCTTGGTAGCGCAATTGGATTCAAAACTAGTTTAACTTGATTTAAAAATTGCATTTTTATATAGTGATTTGGAAGAAGAAATATGTATGGCTTAGCTAGAAAGATTCAAAGTTGTTGGTAAGGAAAATTGGGTTTGTAAATTGAAAAGATTGCTTTATGGTTTGAAACAGTCACCGAGGCAGTGGTATAAGCGATTTGATTGATTTATGATGGGTTAAAAGTACACTAGAAGCAAATTTGATAATTGTGTGTATTTTCACAAGTTACAAGATGAGTTTTTTCATTTATTTACTTTTGTATATTGATGATATAATGATAACTTCAAGGAATGATGAAGAAATTGAAAAGTGGAATAAAGAGTTCGACACGAAGGATTTGTGAAGCCAAAAAGATTCTTGGTATGGAGATTAGCAAAGATAGAAGAAAATACAAGGTTTGTTTGACTCAAAAGTAATATTTTAAAAAACTATTATAGTGTTTTGGTATTTCTAATCAGTCAAAACCTGTAAATATCTTACTTGCTCCATATTTTAAGTTGAGTGCATCATTATCTCCAAGTACAAATGAAGAATGAGAATATATGTTAAAAGTTTCATATTCTAATGCAGTTAGTAGCTTGATATATGCTATGGTGTGTACAAGACCTGATATTTTATATGCAGTTAGAGTTGTAAGCAAGTATATACATAATCTTGGTAAAGAACAGTGTAAGGCTGTGAAATGGATTATACAATATTTGTTAAATATTGTAAATGTTGGATTAGTTTTTGAGCAGGATGATAATTGTGGTCAATATTCCAATGGGTATGTTAATTTTGATAATTCTTTGATTTGGATAGGCGTGGGTCCACTATAGGGTGTGTATTTACTTTTGTGAAGACACTAGTGAGTTAAAAGTTTAGTTTACAATTTACAGTTGCTTTATCTACTACAGAGGTAGAGTATATGGCAATCAAAAAGGCTGTGAAGGAAGCATTACCATGAATACTGAAGGAGTTGGGTATTGTTTAGAAGAAT
>JAXCLQ010011896.1:28014-40091 GCA_035584115.1 Cedrela odorata
TTAGCTGGTTTTGATTATTTTATTGTTTCAAAAGAAAAAGAAGGTAAAAAAAATTCGTGAACTACAACTTTCTACTTTTTTTATTTTATTTATTTATTATTTTTCATTTGTTTAGAATACAAAAGAAATTGTTTATTTAATTATATTTTGTTTGTTGTTATTATTATATTTTTTTCATTTGTATTTTTTTAGACCAATTTTTAGAAAAACATAATTTGGCATTGAGGTAAGTATATTTTCATCGTTATTTATTTATTTTCTATTTATAGTTCTCAGAAAAACTTACTTTTATTAGTTTAGGTCATTCCAGATTTTAGGACAAAAAGTAGAAAAGAATAACGTAAAAATCAATTTTTTAGAACACTATTTATTTTTCTTGTAATACACACTCACACCTTTTTTTTTTATTTGTTTGATTTGCATTCAAAATTTTACATTAAAATTTTAGTAAAGGCATTAACCCCCAACAAGATAAGGATTGGATTTCATCATCAATTCCTTGCAAATAGAAAAAATTCTCATGCATTGATCACCTTGAGCCTTGAATTAAAATTAAAACCAAGTAGAAATTGGTCTATACTAGGGTTTTAAGCTCATAAGACCTCTTTAAGGAATACAATTGTTAGTAACTCCTGTAAGTAACTATTAAATTGACATCACATACATTTTGGCTAAGAAATCTTGGTATTTAAGTTGAGCCAAGTGCCGCACCTCACTTTTTTTGGAATTTGTTGTTTTGTTGGTTTAATGGTCCTTAACTGGTAATCTGTCAATTTATATCTGAAAAGTAATAGAAGCTATCTGATTAGGAGAGAATAAAATCTCTAAAATTAAGATAAAGCGAAATTTTTTCTTTTTCTATGGTGTGTTTGTTGAGTCAAGTTTTATTGTGTCTAAATCAAAATTAGAGTCATTTATTCTATGTATGATTGTGTGGGATATGATTATAATAATTGATTGGTCAAAATGAAGTTTGTAATAGATAGTGATCAAATTAATTCTTCATTAGAAACGACTGAAGTAATGCAGAGAAAACCCTTAGAGAGTATTTTTTATCAATTACAACCGACCACCCATCTTGTATTGTGTGGACACAATTTGAACTGAAGTCAGCTATCATTCAGTTGTTACCATCTTTCTATGGAATAGAGAGAAAAGATCCATATATGCCCATTAAGTAATTCATTGACATATGCTTTACATTTTGTTTTGGAAATTTTAATGATGAGTCAATTAGGCTTCGGTTGTTCACATTTTCATTAAAGGAAAAGGCAAAAGCTTGGTTGAGTTTATTTTCAGTAGGATTTATTACTCGATAGGATTACTTAAGTAATAAGTTTGTTGTTAAGTTTTTTCTTATGTCTAAAACCAATACCCTTAGAAGAAAGATAAGTAATTTTACAAAAGAGTGGGTGAACAATTTTATGAGTGTTGGGAAAGGTTTAATGACTTACTCCTCAAGTGTCTCCACCATGGTTTTGAAAAACGAAGACTATTGCAATATTTTTATAACGGTTTGACCATGTCAAATTATCATATGCTAGAGCCTATGAATGTTGGAAAATATTTGAATTTGGAAGAAAGGAATGTTTAGGATTTCTTTCAATCACTATTAGAAAATTCTCAACAATGGGATTTTTCAAATCAAAGAGAAAAAGTGTCTAAAAGGGTTCTATATGAAGTTAAGGATGATGTTGATGTCAGAGCAAGTTTAGCCACTCTTTGTAGGAAAGTAGAAGTTTTAGCACTGAACCAAACAATGAATTATTCACCTAATGTAGCTAGTAAGGTATGTGCTCTTTGTTCTAACTTATCTCATTTAACAAAAAATTGTCCTTCATTGCCAGCTTATCAAGAGACCTATTTTGAGCAAGTTTGCAATCATATGAAAATCTTTCAATAGTTCATTCTCATTCACATACAATCCTAATTGGAGGAATTACCATAATTTTTCTTAGAAACAAAATCAACTTCCCTTGAATCAAGGAAGTCAACAATTTAGCATGCACAATCAACAGTTTGTCCCTTCTAACCAAACATATCCTCTTGTCCATAAACTTGTGTTTCAATTTGTTGCACCTTAGAAAAGAAAGCCATCTTTACAGGATACACTCCAACAATTCATACAGTCAATCCAAAAAGATTTATAGTGAAACACTCAAGCTATCCCAAAACTGGAGAACCAATTAGGTCAATTAGCAACTGTTCTAGCTAATAGCGAGAAAGGAAAACTATCCAGTCAATCCACTCTAATCCTAAAGGTCTATTTGAAATAGGATCATCATCCATTTCTAATGTACCTAATAAGTAAGCCAAGTCTATAATCACTCTTAGGTTTGGGAAAATAATTGAAACCATATAGAAGTTCCTGAGCATAGAAAAGAAAGTCATCTAACTCCAGTAGAGTAACCATTACCTTTTGAACCTAAAGATAGTGAACCTCAGTCCATGCCTTATGTTCCTATTGCTTCATACCCACAAAGACTTGTCCTAATTAAGAAGGGTATTTAAATAGTGATATTTAAGAGATGTTTACGTAGGTTCACATAAATATCCTTTTACTTAATGCTATTAAGCAAGTATCTTCTTATGCAAAATTCTTGAAAGATCTTTGAACGATAAAAAGAAACAATGTTTTAAAAAATGCATTTTTGACTGAGCACTCAAGGTCCTTTCTTCAACACAAAACTCCTATCAAATATAATAATCCTAGCACTCATACAATTTCATGTATCATTGGAGATAATTTGTTGGACTAGGTTGTACTTGATTTAGGAGCTAGTGTTAACTTATTGCCATGTTCAATATATGTGAAATTAGGTTTAGGCCATATTCAATATATGTGAAATTAGGTTTAGGCCATATTCAATATATGTGAAATTAGGTTTAGGCGAATTGAAACCCACTCCAATAACACTCCAACTAGCTGATAAATCTGTTAAAATTCTCAAGGTCTCATTAAAGATGTTTTGATCTAGGTTGATAAGTTTTATTTTCTTATGGATTTATAGTCCTTGATACTTCAACCTATAGCAAACTTGAGAGATCAAATTCTAATCATTTTTGGGTAGACCATTTTTAGCCACAACTAATGCATTAATCAATTGTGGTAACAGAGTAATGAAACTTTCTTTTGGAAACATAACTATTGAACTTAATGTGTTTAAAGCTAGTCAACAACTTCGGGAGGTAGATAATTTACGTGAAGTTGATATAATTGAGGGTATCGTCAATAACTCATTCTTGCAATTTTTTAGTGATGACCCTTTAGAAAAATGTTTAACTCATTTTGGTATGGACATAAATAGAGATCATATTAATAGTGAAGTAAATTCCTTGTTAGACTTTATCCCACTAATGACATTAATAGATAGAAAGCTTAAAATATGTGTTTTTAGGAGCTTCTAAAACCTTACATGTTATCATATCAACTGAGTTAAATAAAGGACAAGAAGGTAGGCTTATAAATGCTCTTAAGAAATACAAGGAAGCAATAGAATGGCCAATTATTGATAACAAAGGAATTAGTCCATCAGTGTATATGCACAAAAGTGGTTAAGTTGAATTTCATTTTCATGAGCATAATTTATTACATATTATTCCTTTAAATCAATATTTGTTAATTACTTTTATTTATATTTATATTTAATTATATCAATTTTTTTTGAAACGGGGAAAAATTTGGAGTTTAAAGAATAACCAAAAACATGCACAAAGGAGTCCCCAAAATAATGCCAAAAAAAGAGAAAGAAAACAATTTTTGTTTCTTTAAATATTCTTTCTCGAAATTTTGTAAACAGATCACGTATTTTAATGATAACTTTTTACTCAAAAATTGGATGTGAATAATTCAAAAAGATTTGGAAACAAAATTCAAAGGGCCATAATTTCATATTTCACAAAAAGATAGTAAATTCAAACATTTAGGAGGTTCAAATCAAGCTGGAAGTCGACATTATATATATATATATATAAAGGGGATTTTAGGGGCATAATTTTATCATCAAGTAGGGAAGGAGAGATGACAAAAGGAGAGGAGAAGCAAGGCATTTCATGAATTCTAAAACTTTTCGAGACTGATTCCATGTATTTTATTGCTCTTAATTCAAGTATGTGCACCTAAACTCTCTTGTACTATGGTTAAAGATGATACCCTATTCAATAAAATAATTATCTTTGTATTCAATTAATTTTCTACATATGTTATTTATTATCTATGGTTCTTATTTCACATTATTTTTGTTAGTGTTTACAAATTGTCATATTCTAGAAACACTTTTTTGTTTGTTGCAAGTTTCTGTTACAACAAATCTAGACATATTACTGTTTATCCATGTTTTAATCTTCATATAAAAAGATTCCAAGTTTACTAGTTATTTAGGCAAAATTGGACTTCAAACATAACAAAGAAACTTGTGTAGTAATTCTACAACTCAAAAAAAGAAATTATTATTACTGGGAAACAAGTCTTTTATTTAGTAGAGAGTCGTTCTTATTTAGGAAGAGTTTCTCTTTGTTGGATTAGGAAACAAAAACAAGATTTAGAGTTTTCTATATAAATGTATTTTATTCTCATTGTACAACAGCTTTCTTGGACGCTAAAGAGAGAGAAAAGCCTTGATTTTTTTTATTTTTCTCTTCTTCCTTGTTTTATTTTCAAGTTGTTAATGTTTTCTTTTGTGTATTAAATTGAAAACAACTTGGAAGAAATTATAAGTCTATAATTTTTAGTTTCATAAACTTAGGGAGTATTCTCTTAAGTGTGGTTAAGACATTTTTATTTTTTAAGAGAAAGATTTGTGCTTGTTGAATGGAGTTCAATGACATCTAACAAGGGGATATTGTTGATTTAAGTTTAAGGGATTTTGACGTGACAAGATGAGGGGATTTTGCTTAATAAGGCCACCAAGGAAGATTCAATATAGCGGCGACAATAATAAGAGAGAGTTTTTATTTTGTATAAATTCATTAGTGTTTGTAATAATTTATTTCTTAGTGGAATATTTTCTCTGGGCGTGGTTTTATGTATGTAGGATTGAAAAATCTGAACTACGTTAAAAATCAATTGTCTCTTTTATATTTAATTGTTGTGTGGTTTGTTAATTTGATTAATTAGTAAAATTAATTAAATTTGGTAAATACTTACTAAAACGAATCTTTCAATTTGTTAGTTAATTATCTTTTCATTATTAATATTATGTATTCTTGATATATTATAAATTATTTAATATGCTTGGATGAATAATGTTTAATGTGATTATCTTTGATTCTATGTTTTTTTTTTATTAAATTGGATACATAGAATGCTTAGGAATTACATCTTTAAGCTAAAAAGAACCTGCATATGATTTAATTTATTTGGACTAAAATCATTATATCCATGAGTTAGACATAGATTGATTTTGAGTTATTACTCTAAAATTTGGAATAAACTGGTGATTAAATGATTATTAGGTTAAACAGTGGTGAATTCTGAAATCTTAGTATCCTTTTTCTCATATATTTCTCTCTTTTTTTTTTTTTTTTCATATAAGTCTTACTTTCATTTTGTTTCTAGCTTGATTTAATTTCTTTTCTTAAATACTAAATTTGTGAACTAGGTTAGGATTTTAATTAATTTATATTTAAATTAAACTTTGTAACGATTTTAGCAGTTCTTGTGGAATTGACCTCGTTGCTATTGGTCTATACTCCAATAGACTCATGCGCTTGCGAGTTATTAAAATTTTAAATCACACCACTATGTATCCTTGGATACATCAAGTGTACATTATTTTATGGGTTACACTTCTTTGCTCATACTTCTTTCTAGCTTCAAGCTTACTCCAATGCTGATTGGGCAGATGATACTTTAGACCTACGTTCTACCACCAAATATTATTTCTTGCTTGGTTCATTCCTTATTTGTTGGAAAAGTAAGAAGTAGACAAAGATAGTGCCATGGTCGATGCTACCTCGAGTTATTATGGCTTTGTTGGCTAGTTCAAGATATGAGTGCTTCTCTATCCGCATGTTCATATCTTCATTGTCACATTATTCCATGTAGATTGCTTACAATGATATTTTTCATGAGCGAACGAAGCATATAGAGATTGATTGTCACTTTATGCGATCTCATATACGATAGGGGACTCTTTAGTTTATTCGTGTTACTTCCACTGAGCAGCTTGCAGATATCTTCACGAATGCACAACCATGTGGACGTCATCGCATTTTGGTTTCCAAACTTAGGACGGCATCTACGCTCCCATCTTGAATTTGAAATTACTGTATTAACCAGATACTTTACCATATTACTTTGAAATATGTTACAATATATCACCTTATTCTCTTTCCATAATAAGCTTGTAATATTATATGATTAATTAGGATTAATTAGCCTGATTTATTTACCTTATTTAAGCTACTTACTATCTTTACCTATAAAAGTTTAAGCATTATACAATATTTTCATTCATGAAATACAACACTTCTCTTGTTAGTCTCAATTTTTCTCTTCTTCTCATATTTCTACAATATTGATAAAAAAAAAAAAAGAAAGTATTTCCTTCTCTAATGTTTTGTCAAAATTAAATACGGGAACTCTTCTTGATTTCACTGTAGTTATGTTTTTTCCTTAACAAATGGAAGCCCTAGAACAATTGCAACAGAGAGAACACTTTCTGGGTTCAACAGTGGTAGTGTTTTTGTGTTGATGTCATAAACTCGGGCATTTCCAGTGTACGGTGATGACGACATATTTGAAAATCAAATAAGGCGTGCGGCTTCGGTGGCTTCGGTGGCATGTCGACGGCTGGCCATTGCTGATATCAAATTACTCATGCAGAGTGTATAATAAAACTCAAATTTGTTTGGAAGTGTTACAAAAGAATTACTATTGATAGTATTAATTAATAATAACCTGAAATATGAAGGAGTCTGTAGAGAAGTAGGAAAACTAGCAAAATAACTAGAACAAATAAGACATAACTAATACTAGTTAAGGGATTCGTACAAGTTTAGGAAAATAAGAATATATAGTATTGGAATTTCTTGTCTAAGAATGTCCTAATTTATTTATACTAATATTGGAAAAATATTGTCAAAGGAGAATTAGGTTAGTGTGATCATAAAGGATATTATGTTATAATTATTAATATTTTATTAATTTTCTTAAATTTTAAAGAGAATTTCGTAACTTTTATTTAATATTTTTATTTTTGTATTTTATTTATAATTTATAATTTTGAAAAGTATAATAATTTTTTCAAAAAAAATATAACAAAAATTTTGGTGATTATATCTTTACAGAAGCTATGTTAATCGTGGCTTTGTTTGCGAAAGGTGAACGGAGTTTGAGAAGTGGGAAATATGCTGAGGCAACCATTCTTATAGTGTTAGAGTTTCTACATTAAGAAATAATCTATAAGGAAAATTAGGTACCATTTTAAAATGCATTAGTATTATACTTTCTGTTAAAATATATATATATATATATATATTGATCTCAACCCAAAATTTATAATGGGAAAGAAATATAAAAAAAAAAAAATTAAGCTGAAAGTGCTTCTGTAGAAAGTAGTTTTGAATACTTCCTAAAAGCAATTCTAAAAATATGCTTGCAAATGCTTCTCTGTAAATTAAAATAGCACTTGCAGTGTTTCACAAGTAATACTAAGTATTTATATATATATATATATATATATTTTATAAAAAAAAGGTGTTAAAAAAATTGATAAACTATACAAAATCTCTGAAATATAAGCATTTTCTCTTTAGTATTCCTAAATGCATCCCAATTCAAATGTTTTTTTTTTATATTTTTTTATATCAAAAATAATAATTTTGTTTGGTTGATTTTGTAAATCAATTGTGTACTAGATAATATAATTTTTTTTTTCTGATAGTTTTAAATTTTAAGTTCTTTAAAATTATGTAAATGTTTCGCAATATAATCTCATTTTGACCATCAAATATGGTTGTTGTTAGTTGAATAGATGATTAATCACTGATAAATGCGGTTTGTTTGTGGCCATACCGACAAGTCATATGCATAGTTAAGTTCTTAATTTGAGTATTTTTTTTCCTATTTAGAAAATGGTTTTTAAAAAGAAAACCAATAAATAATACTTTTCAAAAGATATTGTTAGATCAAATTTATTTTTTGTCTTTCTTTAAAAAGCATTTTAAAGGATATCATCCTGCGGGATATTAATACATTTTTTTTGTTTACGCTAATGCTTACCATGTAGCGTGCTCTCCATATGCCATGCGATTTCCATATTAAAGGATTTCTATAGTGATTTAAAGAATTTTTCTGATCTATTTTGATTAGATTTTTTACCATGTTGCGGGATATTTAATTGAAATTCTCCCATACCTATTTTAGGAGTGTTATTTTTAAAATTTTGGATATATATATATATATTTTATAATAATTTTGTACTCTAATTTGATTAGGTTTCCTTATTTATTGCATATAGAAACATAATATTTCTCCCATTATTTGATTTGATTTGGTGTTGATATATGATTTTCGCCGTTCAAGTGTCGAAACCTAGGATTTTTATTTATCCCATAACATTCGACTCATTATCGATTCTTTTTAGTCGCGACATCTAGTTTGAATCTCGATTTGTCCCGTGACATTAATTTTTTGCCAGAAACTAGGATTTCTGTTGGTTCTGTGACATTTGATTCGATATTTTCAAGTTACGAGATCTCTATTTGTCCCTTTATAAGAAATCAATTTCATACCACAGGATCTCAGTATATGTTTTTCTATTCGAATGCTTACCATTTCACGGGTCCTCCATATGTTGTGATATTTCCATCTTGAAGGATTTTTATCTTGATTTGATGTTTCTTTGTCTATTTTAAAATTAAAATGTTAGAATGTTTTTTTTTTTTCTCAATATCTAATATGATCTGAAGATTTATTGGCTGATTTGCATGACAATAAAATCAAAATTATGTCACAATTTCTGTAATAAATTTTTATAATTTATTTTTAAGAATATCAAAATGATACACTTTAAATAATTGAGATTATGTTTATAAATTATCAAAGACTCTCAAGTTCTAAGGCGTCAGACTCAAATTCAGGTCCTCGAAAGAAGGCGTGGTTCAAAACTTCAAATCTCAATTCTGACAATAAAATTTATACTCTTGAGTTTCCACCTAAAGTTTCCGAAAAAATGTATAATTATCTAACATGTATAAATTATCACAGACTCAAGTTCTAAGGCGTCATACTCAAAATCTCAATTAAAAAAAAAATACTTTCTAATATGTATCATAATGTTGTATATGAAAATATTTTTTTGAGATCGTTTAATAAAATTATGTTGTTTATTTTTATTTATTTCAGTCATTATTATGGTTAACTAATTGTAAAATGAATGTGTATGGTGGTGCATCACCCCTAAGACTGTCTTGTAATAGAATTTAAACTACCTACCCCAAGAATTTAAACAGTTTTTAAAATGCTTTTGACTTATACCAAAGGAATTAAATAAGAAAGATTTACACTTGTTATCGATTAATCTTCAAAAGCTTACAAAAAAAAAATTATAATAAATAAATTTACACTTGCATAAATAATGAAAGAATCAATAAATCAAACAAATCATGAAATAGTACGCAAAAGCAAATCCAAATTTTGCTTATTCACAAACCTACATATTTTCTTGACCTCACCCTGTGAACCCGTGAGAAATTCAATGTCACCCAATTTAACCATTGCTGCATTAAACTACCTACCCCAAGTAGTGCCATGTCTTGCATTATTCCTCACAATTCCAGAAATTGAATTTTCTGACCTCACCTTGTTAACCAGGGAGAACTTCAATGACACCCATTTTAACCATTAAGCAGCAAACTTGTTACCCCAAGCAGTGCCATTACTTGCAATATTCCACACAATTCCAGCAGTTGAAGGGTTGCTCAAGAGTGTCCGATCTGAAGTTAACAACCACGGCGATTCTTCAAATCTATATAATATTATTATCAAGTTTGTTTGGTGTAATAACATCAAGTGCCATCGTTGGATCCCCTCTGCTTGCCCCTGAATTCGATGGAAGAGGGCATTTCTTCTTCAATTGCTTAGGAAACTTAGAATCCAATGAAGGGTCTTGTGAATGATTAGAATTGAAAGTGTTACCCTTAGATTTTCACCACCTTAACGAGTGGACAGCCTCAAAATTCCTAGTCTATCCATACTTACGAAAACGATAAACATCACTAAATAAAAGTCCCAAGTGAATTATGTTTTGCTTTCATACTAAAAGACAACATTACCAAGCTTATATGAATCAGCCTTCTACATTTTCAAGAACTTATGAAACTATAAATAAAATCTCCAATTAAAGGAAAAGCTCCAAAATCCTTTTTACTTTTCTAGAAACATTGTGTGTGTGTGTGTGTATATATATATATATATTACGATTTATAAGGTATTAAGAGTTGATTTAGGCATTGAAAGATTTTTTTTGAACAACCGGCATCTCTAATCTGTGTTTATCTTGCAAACATATGATCTAAAGAAATTAAAAAAATTTGAGGATATTCATAATAATAAAATTATTCTTACAAAAAAATAAATCATATATTGACATCTGATAGGCGAAAATCAATAGTTGACATTATCTAAAAAGAAACATACAAAAAGCAAACTTCTATAGGATAATGATGAACAAAAATGATTGTGTAAAAATAGCGTATTGTGAAGCATTTATAAAAAAAAAATATTGATGTGGGTTTTAAAAAAAAGAATGATGAATGGTAAGAAAAAAAATTATTATTGTGGGAATTTGAAAATAAAAATAAATGATGAATTGTAAGGAAAAAAACAATTATTAATGTGGGGTTAAAAAAAAAAAAAAGAGAATAGAAGAGGAAGACAGAAAACGACAAAAAAGGAAGCACTAGCCGATATGTTTCTTTTTACATCAGGTATGGCAAATTACAGGTACACTCCTTTTAAATAGTAAATTATGATTTAAATTTTGCTTTAACTATAAAAAGGTTGTATTTTAGTCCTATCATTTGTGAATAAATTACAGATACACCTTTCATTAACAATAAATTATAATTTAATGTTTAATTGGTCAGAACATTGCATTTTAGTCCTTCATCTGCCTTTGTTGAGAGAAGTTACAAGTAAGCCCTTTTGTAAAAAGTAAATTACCATTTAGACTTTGGATATTACAATATGGCAATTTAGTCTACATCGGCCATTAGGGAGTTAATTACAAGTACGCCCTCAAAGAAAGGACAAATAATGATTTTTTCTTTGTATGTAAGGAAAAGTTTTAGTTTAATCCTTTATATTTGTATTTACTATTTATGACAAATTTATATTGAAGTTAGTTATTCTACGAGGCTAAAACAGGGTTATTCTATAAAATAGATATAGGCTCAGTTATTTTATAAAGTCAATAATGACTTGATTATTTTGCAAGGGCCAAATAAGCTTGAATTTTTTGAAAAATAGTCTCGATTATTATAAAAACTCAAATAGCTCGATTATTCTATAAAGACAAAATAGGAACAATTTCAAATAAGTCTAGTTATTTTTTATGGTCAAAATGAATATGGTTACTTTATAAAACTAAAATCTGTAAGACCAAAATGGGCTCAACTATTCTGTAAGGCCAAATCGAGTTTGACTATTC
The DNA here is from genome assembly GCA_035584115.1 of Cedrela odorata. Classification (NCBI taxonomy): domain Eukaryota; kingdom Viridiplantae; phylum Streptophyta; class Magnoliopsida; order Sapindales; family Meliaceae; genus Cedrela; species Cedrela odorata. The sequence goes on from JAXCLQ010011896.1 coordinate 39,669, forward strand.
TGCAAGACCAAAACTGACATCCATTGGGAACCATGGGGAATTAGAAGTAGTTATGGATGACAAATTCTTCAGGGATATCCATTGGGAACCAAGAGTACCCATAGATGACGTATGCTTCACCAAGGACATCTATGGGGAAATAAGGAGTACCCATGGATGCTGGGTTCTTCACCAAGGACGTTTGTAAAACTCGCAAAATTTGGCATAACTAAATCTTATTTGACTCTATTATTAGTGAAGTATTCGGAAGCATTAAGATTCGAGAAAATTTATTTTAGTACACACGTATAGTTAAATCGGCACTTAGGTAATAAAATGTCATAAATACATATATATGTATATGTATACACTTAAGTACATGATTTTAATTCTCTTTTATTTTCAAGATAATTATAAGTGATGTAAGGACTAGATTGATAGGAT
>JAXCLQ010011935.1:0-40040 GCA_035584115.1 Cedrela odorata
GCATGCACGTATCGATCCTAAGGGAGTATATTCCGCAGATTGTGATGTTAATCTATGCTCCCCAGCAGCGGTTGTGCACCCGAAAATCCATTTCGTGCGTCGCACTTCCGCTGCACTCAAAAACAGAGCACGATCGTTTTCAGTTCTGTTCAGTATCAATCTCTTTAGAGAAAGGATTGATACTTGCTATTGAAAGGGTCGATATGATTGACCCCCTCAATGAAACAGATCGATACTCGAAAGCTATGGACCATTTGGTTTCAGGAAGTGTTGATCTCTTTGGAGAAATGATTGATGCTTATTGTTGAAGAGTCGATCGGATCGATCCCCTCAATGAAACAGATCGATACTTCAAATCTAGGAAGCCATGTATTAATCTTTAGCCAAAGAAGATTGATATGCTTGAGACGTAGATAATTTTTCTTGTAAGATTAGATTGATACCCTGAGAGGGGAGGACCGATCTATTTTCGTAAAAAAATAGGTGTAATTTTTTTTTTACTTCATTCTTAAATAATCTCCAAATCTCATAACCTTCCTTAAGCCACAACTTTCATAAGTATTAATTTGATTAGTATATTTTCTATTACCAAAAATTCGATTTTTTGAAATTAAAATTTTCAGGGTTGAAAATGTTTCAATTAAATAGAAAAATAATTACTCCGAATTAGAATTAAATTGAATGGAGAATCTAATTGATTTTGATTAAACTAGAATTAATAAAATTCTAGTGAGAGTAAAATGATGAACATAAATCAATCTATTAATATTGTATCAATTGATTTGATCAAATATGTGATGGGTTAATATTTGATATTGATATCATTTGGAATGATATATACCCATTTCTAAATAATATGCATGGTGATATATATTAAATGTGTGGGAGATATGCTCTAGAACCAATCGTGTCATACGATTCAGGGATATCATTCTATGTATATATATTTTTATAATTAATAGTAAATTAGTTTATGATTGATAAAATGGCTTTTATATCATTTTGTATGTATAGTTGCTAATTTATATTGTATATATAAAATACAGAATGAGATCTCGTGATGTATTATGATGTCAAGACTTTATTTTCAAAGAGTTGTAGATATGAGTACAGAGTCTCTAATTTAAATATATCTAAATAAGTTTTCGGTTGAGGTAATGTCATAAGGGAATATGATATTGTATAACTGGTATGTTTGATGCTGCCAAGAATTAGTATTGGATACTAACAGTTAGGTGACGAGTCTCATTTTATAAGAGAATAAATATGGGTAATACATTGAATGAACGTGTTATTGAACGTGACTAAACATGGTGAATCACATGGGTGATTTTCCACAGTCAATAATACGTCACATAGCAATACTAGTATACCACTAGTCCTAATACCTGAGGTGTCGTGGCTACCCTCTGCACTGAGGCATATCGTTTACTTGTGTATATAGCAGTGGGCTAGCCACCTTTGGTGAAAGAAACTTGCTGGCAATGTGCTTAAGTGAATGAGGACAAGTGATAACCAACTTTTGCTTTTTAAAGATTAAATGCAACTTTTGGCCGAGAGCTTATTTTGAAAGAAAACAAGTAATGCTACTTTCTCTTTGCAAGATAACTGAAAGCTTCATTTTCTTGTTTTTGCTTTGTTTTGAAAGGGAACAAAAGAAAGAAAAGCCTAAGTGGTTTTCAAGAGAGCATCATTTTAGTGAAAATGATCTGTGTTTTGTGAAGCATAAGAGAGAAAATATATATTAGCTTAGTGAAGCTAATATCCATTACTTAGTAATCCTGTCACAAAATCGAAACCGTCTTTGTCAATTTGACTTGTGGATATGTTTAAAGGCAAGTAAGGGGTTTGACTTGCTATTTCGGATAGCAACTTAAAGAAGTATGATTTCTAATCTTTATTTATTTTTGTTTAAATGTTTAAATTTTTAAAATATACATATGTACATGTCATGGTCTTTTGAGAGCTTTTTGCACGATCCGTGTGATGACCCTAGCTTCCATACGATTGGTCACGCACTCAAGAACCGATTCCATGCGTTGTGCCTCTGCCACACATCCACTTCGTTCAAGTGGTATTAGAGTCATGTGACATATGTATGTCTGTATGTATGTTTTAAAAAAATTATGTGTTGAGAGTTGATTATGTTCATTTGGTGTTTGTTGTGGCTTTGCAAAATGATAATTTAGTATAATGAATATATATGTTATTATGTGATAATAGTATGTTTTAAAACATGAGAATTTGATTTGTTATGTTTTTAAGTATATATATGTGTTAATACAATATATTAATTTGATTAAATTTTGTGTTAATATGTTTATGCATATATTAGCATTTTTGAACATGTTTTTGTATTTAATTTGATTAAATTATAATACCATGTCAAAATACATAAGATGCATGTATAATTGTATTTTTGAAATATGACTAGAATAAATAATGTTTGATATTATTTAACTAAAAATGTCATGTGAATATTTGTGAAATAATTGCAAAATAATGGTATTATTTAAATGTGGATCATGACAGAAATGTTGTGATCATGATCTTTTGTGTAATTGTTGCATGTCCCATTTTAATTTAATAATAATATATACATATTTCATTAAAGTACATATATATGTGATAATGTGCATATATATGAGATATGTGTGTCCATAAATACTTAAATTAAAATGTTTATGACATCAGAATTAATTAAACCTTTCCTTAGCCATAACTTACATAAGTATTAATTTGATTAATATATTTTCTGTTATCGAAAATTAAATTTGTTGAAATTAAAAAATTTTCGGGTTTGAAATTGTTTTAATTGAGCAGAAAATAAAACTCTGAACTAAAATAAAAAAAATTGAATTGAATGGTGATTTTAATTGATTTTAATCAAATAAGAATTAATAGAATTCTAATGAGAGTAACAATATGAATATAAATTGACAAATTAATATTGTATCAATTGAAGTCTTTCTCCAATAAATTAATTTGTTAATTTATTAAATGAGACCTAAAATAAAAATCTCTCTTTTTAAAATTAGGTTAAATCCTTCAAATGCAGTTGGTAGGTTATAGGCATCTTAGATGGAATAATTCAATAATTATTAGGTAGGGGCTCTCACGGGTTGTCGTAGTCTATTCAACCTATTTCATGATAAGGGGTCTTTGGCTACCAATAACTGTTAGGTGAGAGATTTGATTTCATTCATATTCAAGAAAAGGTGTTGTGTTTAGCCTAATTAGGTTGAAGCGCTAATAACTGTTAGGTGAGGTGTCTTTTCCTAGAGGTAGATTGATCATATCTTGTAAAGAGCTACAAACAGAAATGAGTTTCTGACTTATTGGGCTTACTTGAGCAATAACTGTTAGGTGATGTTTTGTGAGTTTGATAAGAATATGATTACCCATGAAAACTTATAATTTAATTATAGATTTCTCGTTAAGGAAGTATGAGATATAATTAAAGTAGTGGAAACATTATTTGGTTTAAAGTCCAAAACTGAATGGTTGGATATATATACTTTAATACATTATGACATATTTTATTTTTTCTACAGATCTCGTTTTTGGTAGAATAATAATGCTTAACCCTTTTTCTTAAAATACTTAACACTCATAGGCTTATTGGACCTAACTTTAAGGTTTGGTATTGGAATCTAATAATTATTTTAGATTTTGAACGAATTGGCTATGTCTTTCAAGGGCTTACACCTAAATCCCTTTCATAGGAGGCTTCACCAAAGGAGAAGGAGACCTTCTAAAAATAGAAGAATGATAATCTCAAAGTTAGATCGTATATGCTGGCGTCTATGAGTGATGACTTGTAGACTCAACATAAGGATATGTAGGATGCCTCAGCGATCTATCTATCTTTGGCAGACATGTTTGGAGAGAGTTCCAACTATAGGCAGTATGAGTTATCCACTAGTTTATTCGGTATGAGGCTTAATTCCAAAGTGCTTCCAAAGTCTCATCTTATGAAGATGATAAACCTCATTGGTTGGTTGGGCAATTTGAGAATTACTATAGACTTTAGGTTACAAACGCATTTGATTCTACAGTCATTGCCATCTACCTTTCACTAGCTTGTTACCAATTATCATATAAACAAACTGGAACATACTCTTCCTGAACGTATGAATGAAATTGTTTCATTTCATAGGAGTCTTTAAGGGAAAAGGGAGGGAGACCATTCTTGCTACGGTGTCTTATAGTAAGACATTGACAAAGAAAGGCAAGAAGTCTTCTAGGGTTAGACCTAAAAAAAGATTCTCCCAAAACAAGAAAAAGAAGGGTAAAGGCAAACGTATTACTAATAGCCAAACCAATAATGAGTGTCATCATTGCAAGAAGCTCGTACATTGGAAGAAGAACTGTCCTCTTTACGTAAAGAGTCTGAGACAGAAGAAGGCGCAAGGTATACTTTCAAGTCATGTTATTGAAACTGAATTAAGTGTTATTTCAAATTCATATAGCTGGATAATTGATTTAGCTGCCACTTCTCATATTTGTATGTTGTTACAGGACCTTCATAGTAAGCAGTGACTGAAAAAGGGTGCAGTGACACTGAAGATGGGAAATAGAGCAACAATTACTGCCACTTGCTCAGGGACTTGCATAATTGTTCTGCCTTCAGGTCATATTTTTGTACAAAACTATGTATGTTGATACTGTCAATAGAAACATTTTATCTGTCCATCAATTGTGTAAACAAGGTTACACTTTTATGTTTAATGGATGTAAATATTGTATTTATTTGAAAAATAAATTAATTGGCATTGGCTTGAATGTAAATGATTTATATGTTCTTGAGACTAATAAAATTAATATGACTAATACTATTAATAAGAAAATATTTAGAAATTAACTTAATTCAAAACATATATGGCATTATAGATTAGGTCATATTGGAGATAAATGAATTAAAGAGATGAGTAATGATGGACTGATAGGCCCATTTATCATGACCGCATATTTCGACATAATAATAATACATAAATACGGATTTATGTGATATAATAAGAGACCATAAAATAAAATTTTAAAAGTTTATATTAAAAAATAATACAAGTTTATCATATAGGATTCATACTTGTAATACTACAAGTAGCAAAATGATGTACATATATATATATATATTAAAAAATGCATGAGTTATGTCATTAAATTATAAAGTATTAGGTTAATTAAAACAAATAAAAACAATGTGATATAATCATTTTCAGTACATACATGTTTATGTAATTGAATTGGCTTAAGTTAAATAAAAACAAAATAAAAGTCATTTGCTTAAACAATACATGTATATATACATAAGCATAGCCATTTGCTTTAAAAACCCAATTTTCCTTAAGTTAATGCCCATTCAGTCTTCATTTTCAATTTATATATTTGACTTGATAAAAACAAAGCCAAATTGAGAAAGAGCCAAGGCAAACCGAGATAAGAGCAAATGAAAGATATGAGAAGCATGCCATTATCGTATATGCATATATACACATATATAACCCATTAGCTTTAAGTACTTTTCTCATTCAGTTTGCCTTCACCTTCCAAGTCAAATTAACCAAAAGAAAACGAAATTGAAAGAGTGAAAAAGAGGGAGAGGATGAACAACAAAGGAATTCTTTCATGGGTAAGCATTTTTTGAATTAAGGCAAATTAAGAGATGTGGAAGGAAGCTTTCACATAGGAAAGCATCTAAGTCTAGAAAGAGAGAGTGAACAACTACAAATTGGAGTGTTCACTGAAAAGAGAGAAAGGAAAGGATGGACCGAAGCAAGGGGAAAAGTGAAAGAGGTTGAAATGAAGTTAAATTTATAAGAGGACAGTGAATGATGGCCGAAATTTAGGAAAAATTGGTAGGGGCTAATCGAAAATCAAGTGAGCAAGGGATTATTAGTTTGATCGATTGAAAGAGAAGGTGAAGAAGAAAATTACAACAAAGAGGAAGAAATTTTGGTAAACCGAGGTGAGCTATATTATGTTGAATTCATGATTTGTGTTGATACATATGTTTAGATGATGTTATATATCAATTATGTTGTATTTCATGTAATTTGTTGTGGCCGAAATAATGAGACACATATGAAATAAATATGTGACAATGCTGTTGTGTGGTAGCTATAGTTATGTTGTGAAAAATATGTGTGTGAAAGATAAAGGCGATGAGTTTGAGAAGCGTTAAGATGGTAGGTTTTGTGTTGCCGAAAAATCAGAACACAAACTTGCGACGCCAGTAGGTCGCAGTTGTGTTCATGCGAGGAGTGATTTGAGTTGATAAAATAGTAATATAGGAGTGTTATATGACATATTTAGGGTAGCGCACATGAGCGGAATGCTGAATGAGTGAGAGTGTGAGCAAAACACATAAGCATCGTCCGTAGGTAATTTCTGAGCAAGGTTCGGTAAAATAGGGATTACGTGAGTACCGGACCTCGGATTGAGGAACTGTAAAATTCTAAATAAACTAGACACATAGGGCACAACATAGCGAAAAACCAGGTCAAGGTGATGAGTGATACAACCAAAAATTTAGTTAGAACCGAGCTGCCCTATCGACAAGTCGCAGCCAGTTACATTCAGTGATATGATGAAAACCTGCAATAGCTTAGCATTTGGACTCAAAATGTGAATCTACAAGAAACGATAGAAACTAAACACGTAGCAGAATATGTCCTAAGAAATTTAAGTTGAGATACCTTACCGGTGCAATGCACTTCGAGTTTGAAATTAGTCGACGCATAGTAAGCGCTATACTAATGTCCAAAATGAATAAATTTAGTTTAGTCTTGGTGGGGGGGAGCAAATTACATGCATAGCATAATTGTATATCTGTTTAGTTACAATGAATCTAACACAGTAACGTATGTGTTATAGATTATCAAGCCAATTGTCCTTCGACCCCGCGATAGATGGAATACACAGCAGCCAATACCTGTGAGTGGATGTTTGTTTGTATATATGTATGTATATATATATACATACATATATATACATATATATAAAGAATAATACTGAAAATGCATATAAATTTTATACTGAGAATACATACGAAACAAATACTGAAAATGAATATGAAACAAACTGATTGATATGTTTCCAAGATGAGTTGAAATGATTGCATAAAATAAACTTGATATGTTGTAATGTGATTATAGAAAGGATGATTTTGTTGTATGATTGAGGGTGGCCATAAAGGAAAATAATTGGCTATTGTCTATGTATAATAAGTTAAATATATTATCTTGTGATATAAAAAGATAGGTGAATGCAACAATATTGTGAAGTGTGGTGTGTATGATGACTATACACAGTATATTAAGGTGGAAATGAAAATTGGGTAAACCTAGTATGATAAATGGTAACATATAATGAAGAAAATACGGAAATGCATTTAATTGTTTGTGATTGGTTTAAATTAATGATTCAAAGTTGATGAAAAAACATGATGTCAGATTGTTTAAATATTAAATGTGAATTTGAACTTTTAGATTTTGCCTTGAGGGACCAGTGATATATTCTGGTTGCTTGTGATGTCGCGAGCCAGGATATTAGAATAAAGATTCGAGGTCCTGGTGTTCCCTTATCTCAGAGATGTATTCAGGATTGGCCTGGCTATCACGGACCAAAATACTAGAGTAAAGAAAGAGATACATAGCTTTAAGTAATTCCCTATCTTAGAGATATATTATGACTGCTTGTGATATCGTGAGTCAGGATATCAGATGTAAAGATTCAAGGTCCTTGTGATCCCTTATCTCAAAGATCTATTTCGACCTCTTGTGGCATCGGGTCCGAATACCAAATAATGGATATTGAAAATCTATGCTGATGATTATTTAGTGCCTTGGGAGATGGCAATGCGTAATGCCTCAAGCCACTAGTGAATTTATTTAGTATTTGAGAGGATGGCGATGCGTACGCCCTTAAATACTAGCATGTTATGAATGATATGTGATGAAATGCTATGTTTTATACTTTGAAAAATATTTCTACTCAAATGCATAAACTCTTAAACACTGATTCCTCTTCATTTCCATCTTCTTCTTCTTCCTTTCTAATGCTCTTTAAGGCAATATTCTTCCTCCATTTTTCTTTATCTTCGTCCTCATTTCTTCTACCTTCCAGTTCGTATGTCATGAGTGATCCAAGAAGCTCTTCAAGTGGCAAAGTCCTTAAGTCCTTCGCTTCCCTGATGGCTGTCACTTTAGCTTCCTTATTCCTTGGCAAACTCCTTAGAATTTTTGTCAAAATATCTACATTAAAATAGGTTCTACCAAGAGCTTTCCACTCATTGATAATGTCAGTAAAATGAGTAATCATATCTTTTATATTTTATGTGGTTCCATTTAAAAATCTCATAATCTTTGACACTACTTGTCTCCTTGTGTGTGACTTCTAACATATCTCAAATAGACTTAGATGTTTTGCATCCTGAAACTTTATTAAATTCAGCTCTATCTAGAGTACAATTTAGGATATTCATAGTCTTTCCATTTATAGTGAACTGGCTTCTCTCTTCAGAGATTTACTCCCTTTTTGGCTTTAGTTTTCTTTCTCTAGTTCTCTAATCTTCTATCATGGGTGGAAAGTACCCATCTTCTATTATGTTGAAGATTTCAAAATCTAATATGGTTAAGAAGATTTGCATCCTCTTTTTCTAGTATGCATAGTCAGTCTCATTAAAAAATGGTTGTTTATTTGTAGACTTTCCCTCAACTATATGTCCTGGGTTACTGCTAAATGTCATTTTAATCTACTCCTCTAGGTTATAAATCATATTTAATAGAGCTAAGCTCTGATACCACTTATTGTCCCAATTGGCAACTTGGTTATTTAAAAATTTAATGTTTAACATGATGTAAAAATGAATGCATGCAATAAATAAAAAAAATAAAGAGACAAATTACAAATAGAGAATTTATAATAGTTTGACAAGAACAACCTGCATCCATTCTCTCGATTTTGGCTCTGTACCGAGGTTTGATTATCTCCTTGTTTATATGGGTCAAGTAAAACCCAATATAACTTTTTGATCAGTGAAAGGAAACCTTATACTTTCTTTCAACAAGTGAAGGGAAACCTAATGCAATCTTTCTTTACCAAGTGAAGATAAACCTAATAAGAATTTGAAATGAAATTCTATTTTAAAACTCTCTCACAAGAGCAAATAACTTAATAAGCTCACACAATTAATTTTCTCTTAAAAGGTAGTTATAAAGTTAATGCAATAAAGAGAGAAAGCAAGTTTTTCACGTTGAAGATTAAGAAGAATGTTCAGTGATAATTTGCAAATGTACTCTTATTTTTCTTCTTGTTTGAAAATATTCTATTTGACCTAATTCTATTGTGAAGACGCTTGTGTCTAAAGGATCTCTTTGGAGCAACTAATGTTCACAATAAATACTACAGAAGTTATCGTTGAGCTTTAAATCATCAGTATGTATCGATCCCTTTTAATTAGGTATCAATCCGTTCATGTCAAATATTGAGTCTGGTATTTTCTTCGATCACGAGTATCAATCCTTTTACCTTTAGGTATTTATCTGAGCGAGTTCATAAATAATTTTGAAGTCTCTGACTTGCAACGTATCGATCTCCTCTTTAGATGTATTGATTTGGTTTGACTTATAATTAATTTTGAACTCTCGGACTTGCAAGGTGTCAATCACGTGAACTCTGAATATCAATCTCTTTGAAGGTATCGATCTACATCCTTATAGTATCGATCCGTTTTGTGAATGGGTCTATCCTTTGACTCTATGTATCGATCTGTTAGGCTTAAAACATAGTTCTAACAAAAAATTGTTTAAATTATTCATAAACTCATTCACTTACAATTTTCTTGATACTTAACACATTCAATCGTATTTATATTATTCATAACTTAAATTGATAACTCAACAGGTTTGTTCATCATCGAAAATATAAACTTATATGCCATGATATCATCAATTTTAAATTCAAACTTCTAACATGATATCATCAGAGAAAAATTGACATGTGAGTTGAATGACATGAATGCATAAGGTTTGAAGTTTTTAATTAAGCTATACACTAAGGTGAAATCTTTGAGACCATATTTGAAGAAATTAGACCATATTCATTTCTTGTATTAGGTTTTTAAATTGTTATCTGTCTTTTGCTTGAGGACTAACAAAAATTCAAGTTTGGAGTATTTGTTAAGAAGTTTTTATACTAATAGTTTAGATTAATTTTACTTTATTTTTAATTGAGTTCTTGAGAATATATGAATGTTTTAACACATTTCTCGTTTGATTTTGAGTTAGTGAAAGAATAGGTGCCTGAAAATTATTTGGAGTTGATAGGACATTAGAAAAATAGCCTTTCAGCTTTAAAAATGAGAAACTACAAAAGGTGGATAAAAGCTTTAAGGTTGTGGCTCCAGAATTCCAAGGCTGCAGCATTAGGTTCATTAGGCTTAAGTGTTGCGGCTCTAGAAAGCCAAGGCCACAGCCCGTTGATGTGGATTATTTGTTTTGTTTGCCCTACCTTCTTTCTTTTAAAAGAGAGGAAAACATTACATTTGTAGGAGAGACATTATGGACAAAAATATAAGAGGAGAGCCACTAAGGAAGAAGAAAGAGAGAAAAAGAGAGAAGATTATCAACAAAATTTTTGGATCTTGAGAAACCTATCTATCAACTTGGAAGAAATCAAACTTTCCCTATCCTTTTATTTATTTTTCCATTGAGATGCTAAACTTAATCATGATAGTTTTATTTTATTACATTGTGAGCTAAGCTTTATATTTTAAGGCTATGATGCAGCAATTCTAAGATATTTTGATATTTATCTATTTGATTTATTGAAGTTTTTAATTATTGGTTGAATGTTCTTCATTATTTTTAACGCTTCTAATTAATTGACCGCTAGTTAGATGTTTTATTGGTATATTGGCGCCTTAGAAACAGATATTTATGCTTGTGATCCAATGTTGAATATCATTAAGTCTATGTAAGATAGAAATATAATTGCATGCCTAGTGTAATCAATGTATTGAATTCATGAACTTAATGAATGTTCGATTATCCTAATTTACGTAAGAATATAGTGAATTGATATATTGAAAATATTTTCATTATAACCCTCAAAAAGGCTAATAAATATTTTTAGGATTCTCGATTATCAACCACAGTATTAGTATAACTCAGCAATTAGATTGTAAATTCTCAGTCATCGAGGAAACAATACTCACTCATCACTTTATTACTTGTTTGCAATAGCGTACACTTACGTTATCATAATTTTCACAACAAATTTAAAAGCTACTTTACGACTAATTTATACTAAAACCAACTAACTAGAATATTTTACAACTAACTCATAAATATCTAAACAACTTCCTAGAATTTCGGAAGGAATAATCATGCAAACTCTCATCCTATAACAAACTTTAATAACTGCTTTCTTCTTCAACAACTTTGTTCTTGATAGAGCACTTACACGAGAACGATTCCCGCACGTACATTTAGGAAGTTGTGGCTATCACACAAACCGTGCGAAAATCCTCCCAAAGGACCATAGACATGTACAGAGGTATATTTTAAATTTATACATTTTAAATATAAATAACAAAGTTTAAGAAGTCATACTTCATTAAATTGGTTTTTGGAAAAACAAGCCCAACTCCTCACTTTTCTCCAAGTGCATCCACATGTCGGATTGGTAAAAACAGTTCCGATTTTGTGATAAGATTTTCAAGCTTAAAGTGTTAGCTTCAACAAGCTAACAAAAAGTTTTCTACTCTTATAAAATCATAACTTGATCAAAATGAAGAGAAAAAAAATAAATAAAACACTTTCAATCCTTTTTCTTTTATTCCTTTGTTTTATCTCTCTCTAATTTTCTTTCTTCCTAGGCTTTGTTCAAAACAAAACACAAGCAAGCTCAATCCTATTGATGCTCACTGGAGGAGGAAAAGGAATAAGAAGCCTAAGTGTAAGGCTTAGCCCTTAAGTCTTCTTTTCATTCAACTCAAAGTTGAATCAAATCAAAATGATTTCTAATCCATCCATATGTGTAACACACCCATGCATTTTATTCATCAAATTAATAAAATCATACCAATTGTTAAACAATCCAAGATGGATTCCAAAAATTGTGAAATGAACATTAATCACATTAATGTAACATTATAATATATTAATTTTATTAATACATTAAGGAGAGACATAGATATATATATATATATAAATATCATTATTTTAATAATAATATATATGCAATAATTGCTTAGATTACTTTAATGTATATATGTAATCATTGCAATAGATATTTAATATTTATTTATATTTAAAAATATATTTCCTTTTAATGATTTCTTTAATCAATATTAAAGTATTAAATATAAACCGTTAATTCAAAATGAATTGACAAGATTTAATCAAAGGCTTAACACTTGGCAGCATCACATGGTGCCACTTGTCAACTAAAGAACCATTTGATTAAATACCAATTATACAATCAATAATAAATAATGAATAAACTCATTTATTCATTAATATCATTATATTTTATATCTTTTTCAATATTATATATATCTATAAATTATATTTATGTTATCCCATAAAGTACCAAAACATTTTCCACATATACGGTACTAGCATGTTTTAGCTAGGAAATTCATTCTTTATAATAGAATTAAATTACTATCCAATCAAAGTATCAAGACAATATCATTAACTAACTAAATAATTATTGTATAATAGCAATAATCATCATCATCAAGTAACCAATTAATGTATGCAACCTCTTGGGTTCACTGTGAGTTGGACATAAATAGATACGAACTCTTTCATACTTCTTCGGTAAAATTTCCTATAACCAAAGTTCCCAATGATCATGAGTGACCTCTATAAAGATTTTATGACCTCAAGACATAGGTGAATGAATATACGGAATAAACCTATATAGTCGTACGTGTTTGTAGTAAAGTCTTTCTGCTGTTGACTCCCAATTAAGTGTTGGTTATAGTATCGTCAAAACAATAACTCAATCATATGATCAAAACCTCAATCATATACAAGATTTTTATATTTGTAAAACACTTTTTCAAACACACATGCTTTGGCCAAAGACTTGATTCTCACATATGACAGTTCTACTTGGGATCTCAAGCTCCAATATTTGAGCTAGTAGATTCTATTTTGGTTATCACCTATCCTCATACACTAAAACGCATTGCCAGCAAGCTTCTTTCACTAAGCATATCTAGCTCGATATTATATACACAAGTAAACAATGTGCCTCAGTGCAGAGGGCAGCCGTGACACTTTAGGTCAAACGACTAGTGGTACATTAGTACGACTGTATAATGTATCATTGATTGTGGATAATCACCCATGTGATTTGTCATGTTCAGTAACACGTTTACCAACGTATTACTCATGTTTATGCTCTTATGATATGAGACTCATCACCCAACTATTAGTATCTAATACTAATCCTTGGCAACATCAAACATACTAGTCATACAATGTTATATTCCCATATGATATTACCTCAACTGGAAAAGTAATTTGGATGTATTTAAATCAGAAACTCTGTACTCATATATATATATATATAACTCTTTGTAAATAGAGTCTTGACATCATAATACATCAAAAGATCTCATTTTACATTATATATAATATAAATTAGTAACTAAATATGCAAAATAATATAAAAGTTATTTTATTAATCGTAAACTAATTTACAATTAATTATAAATATATATAAAAAAAAATTCTAAATCATATGACAAATTTGATTTTAGGTATATTTTCAACATTTCTCAGGCAAGCTACCTACACTAGCTAGGAATATGACAAGACAGCACATCTGACAGGTCAAAATGCATCAAGCTTCTACTTCACATTTATTTGCTACATGGAGTTAACACGTGGAACCATGCTCTGTTGAAGCTGAAAACTTAGAATTCTTAACTCAAACTTGAGTTTCACTACTTGATGCATAGTTGAGATCTATATTTATCTTTAACTGGATGCAGTCACTGTCCTTGTGACAAGACGAGCCAACACTATTACCGTTAGCTTCATAATTCTTAGGTGACGATGTTTGTCCACAATAAAATCAAGAGCTTGTGCAGTCAACAACGCCAGAACAGAAACTGCTTCAACCGCTGGCGAATTCCATGCGAACACTGTATGATTAGCTTTTACAACATCATATATATGTATAGACAAATAAAATGACTAAATGAGAGAGACAACTTCCAATATATGAGTAGCTATAACAACATCAAATATATTTTTGTGCTATGATAATTAGAAAAAAAGGGAAGACCTTTCCAAGAACAAGAAAATAAGCGTAAAGATCTTCTGAAATTGATAAAACAATAAAACAAGATTCTTGATTGAATTATGTGTTGATAGATATTATAAGAATCACAATTAAATATACTGTAATTTGTCATAAATAGCCTAATATTCTTAAAAAAAATTGTATCCCAAGCAAAAATTATGACAATTTATTTTTTGTTTTAATATAAGTAGTGTTATTACAGAGTTTAAATCATCTAATAGAAAAGTAATATTGTTATTCAATTGTGTTTTTCTTCACTTTCAATGCAGTTAAGGTCGTATTGGATATGAATGGCTTTGTTTAAGTTCATATCCCCAACTCATAATTGTGTTGTAATAATACAGACGGAATAGGTGAGGTTTTTTTTTAAAAATAAATTAATAAACGTTCAAATTAATTGAATATAAGTATTTATGTAAGTATAAGCGTTACAATGTAATTAAATTAGGATACAAATTATTTATACAAATTATCGTAAATAAATTAACATAACATGAAAATATTATTCGAATGAAATAATGTTAAAGATAAATAATATTGATAATGTGGAAATCATGTACAATACTGCCACCTAAGTTTGTTTGAAAATATTTGCTTCAACGTTTTATCAAATTTGGTGTATGGGATAGAAAATCAATAATTAGGAATTTAAATGCTATAAGTAACATCAATGTATAGGGATTCAAATAAGTAAGAATGTTCATAATTGAATCCAATATGACTAATGTTCATAATTAAGAATTTAAATTTTACGTAAATTCTTTGATTTTTTTATAGAGATTTTAGATGGTAAAAAGGCTAACACCACGAATCTTAATAGTTTGTGATGTGATAATAAATATTAAGAAATAAGTATTAAGAAATTTTATTTCAAATTATTTGATGAAGTGACGTTCAGCTCATAAGCCAACAGAAGGACCTCCGCTGCTTCTGCATACACATCTGTTATTAATACATTTTCTTTCGCCATGCTCGGGAATACAATGGAGGCTGTTGCAATCACTGTTACTGCTACAACCTGTAAAAGCTGTAGGGCGTTTTTCTGCTTCTTCGATTACGCATCCGCAGGTATTTTCAATACACTGGACAGGCAATCCCCCACAATCTACGTCACTGCATTCAGCATCACCAGAACATTGAGTTTGCGGAACCACCGCGGCTTCAACTTCTAGCAATTTCCCTGTTAACAATATCAAGATCAATAATGAATGTGGACAGACAGACAAAGAAATTATCTAAGCAGAGTAAAGGAGAGAAAGACTAACAAGATGCGATGGCCATGAGAGTGACCAAGAATATCATTCTGATAGAATTCATTTCCTTCATGATGATTGTAGCAAATTGATCGATAATGATAGTGCCGGT
Source organism: Cedrela odorata (assembly GCA_035584115.1). NCBI lineage: Eukaryota > Viridiplantae > Streptophyta > Magnoliopsida > Sapindales > Meliaceae > Cedrela > Cedrela odorata. The sequence goes on from JAXCLQ010011935.1 coordinate 15,694, forward strand.
TTCGATTTTCAGCACTTGAAAATGTTTGAAGTGATCAAGAAAATTTCAAAATCTGACCATATATATATTGGCCTGAGGGAAGTTGTTATTTATTGTAAATATTAATTTTTAGTTAATAGTAAATGGAATTAGCTAATATGTTGAATTTTAGAATCCGGAACTTGGATTGCATTTTATGAATAGTCCAATATCTGAATGTATGATTGGATTTGGTAGAAATGAATAGTTATAGAATTTTACTACTATTAATACCATTCTATATTTGGTTATTACCAAACTTTTGGTATTGAATTAGTTGAATAAACATATTTTATTTTATTATTTTTTCCGATAAATGAGAAAAATACATTAATTAAAAAAAGTGGAACAATAAGTTTGCAAAATTCCTATAATGAAAGAAAAAAGGAACAACCTATTAAGTAAATCAACATTTAAGTAAGCCTCAAGCATTCTCGTGGAAATCTTTCTAATGTTTCGCGATTAAAGATCATTTCTTTCACACTTTTACACATGAGAATAGATGTAGAAAATAAATTATACATTCAAATAATTCTCCAATAAGAGAGAATATTACAAATAAAAGAACTAGGTATATGAAATGTGTTTGTAGTACTTTGTAAGCTCAAGATTTAATTTTAAAACTCGAAAGATGTATGCAAGAACTTAGATTTTAAGTGTAGGACTTGTGTTTATAGTTATGGTTCGAAAACTAGCTGTCAAACTCATAAAAATTTAAATTTTGAATGCAACCGACTTAGATTTCCTCGAATCAATCGACCAGTTCTAGAAAAATGAGTAACGATCAAAAATAGCTTAGCAACTGGTCGATCAGTTTAACTAACCAATTGACCGGTTCCTCCTGCTTGACTTGGTTTTTCACCTTTTAAAAATTTTACAATTTGGTCCATAAAAACCTTACAGTTTAGTCTATTTTTCACTTTTAAAAATTACTATTAAGCCCTTATCTTAGGTTTTAAAAATGTGTCTTTTGGTGCATTTTATAAATATTAAAAGTATGATTTTGCACAAAATAAATGAGTTTACAAATTTACAACAATTACACACATATAAGCTTATTTTCAAATATATAAGAATAAATACCTTTAGCTTGTATCTTGATTCTTTAACTTGAGTCCTTGAAGCTTCCTTGTTCATTTGCTTTATTGAACTAATATATTTTGTCATCATCAAAACATGAATTTGTATGACACTAAGGTCAACAATCTCCCCATTTTTTACAATGACAAAACGTTTGATCCATGTAGGGGTTTCTTGAAAAATGAAGAAATGCTCTCCCTTTGAATTTGAATGAAATTCCCCCTACAAAAAGAAATACTACAAATAAAGCAAAGAATCACGTCTATGTATATTTTAAAATATCATCATTATATGCTCCATGTGTTACCTTTTTGTCACATAAAAGAATTACAACAAAATTACTTCCTTGTGCATAGAAATATTTTTCCCCTATCCAACAACAATCCATAATCCCTTCATACATATTGATCAACAATAATTTAGATACTGATTTATATTTTATGACCAATCTACCAAACCTAATATGATGATAATCAATAATCAACAAAATAATAGCAATACTATTACCATCAAAATAATAATCGCCATTAAATAATAATCAAAATTACCATTTCTCAACATTAATATCTATTAGTGTATGGTTTAAAAACCATTCGTGTTGTATGTTTCAGTGCTTGTGAATATTATAATATTTATATAATATGTAAAAGAAAAAGTTATTAATTCACATATGTATGTTGCTTCCTTTATTTATTCAAACTATATAATAAAGTATATACGTGAATTGTCTAAATAATTTATTTAATAGTTAAATAAAATTATCAAATTTGTTTCCTATAGAAGTGATATAGATTGGGCATCAATATCATATAATCGGCATATTAAAACCGCCTATGATTATCATAAGATGGAATTAGTAAGGGTGACAATAAAAGTCATGTCACATAGGCATTAGTATGGATTTTTAGTTGGAGAACTAATTATCAAACTTGACCAAAGAATGATAAATCACATGATATGTATACAGTTAATGATTTATAAAAATGATTATATTAATGTACGATGTGATTTTTTGATCTGAGACGTCAGAGTAAGATTTTACATGGACACGCATAATTTATATGGTATATAAGTACGTGATAAATCATGTCTTGTATGATAAAATCGGTTTGGTAATACATGGTTTATATAAGAATCCAAATGATAGTCAATATGAAATTTGTTAACTCGTTCAAAAATATTGAGTGTTTCTGCTAACTTTATCCAAGTTCAAGTTCCTAAATAAATGTTTGAAATCAAGTCTTTAATTCAAGCAAAATAAATGCCACATGAAGAGTTCATGGGGCAAGTTCATGACATATTGATCGATGATTTGTAAAATATCAAATTTAGGGTTTTGATATTCCATAAACACTAATTTGATTAGGATTGGAGAACAGAAGGATTTTACCCATGTGGTATGTACAATCCAAGCAAGGTTTGATGAAGAATTATTTCATTGTGGATCAGGGACTATAGCATATTACTAGATGTCAACCATAATTGTTTAGTTTCAAATTGTTCGGATATGACTCATGGTTAATTCATTTTGAACCTTCATGGTTAATTCATTTTGAACCTTCATGGTCAAACCAATATTCTTAAACCTTTAGAAGCTATACGTGAAAGAGAAAATTATTCATACAAGGTTAGCACCTTTGTGAATAATTTAATAGGCCAAAAAATTAAATATATGTGTATATATAAGTGTTATATATATATGTGTATTTATAATTCTTTAATTAGTTAAAGTTATATATGTGTGTGTATTTATAATTCTTTAATTAGTTAAAGAATTATGACAATTACATAAATATGTAATTTAAAATAAATTACATATACTTAATTGTTATTTTGATAATTATTCATGAGCCAATTCCATAAAAGAGTATTATGGTAATACCATAAGAATTAAATAATAAAGTGTTTATTTATTAATTATTAATAATTAAATACAATGACATTATAATAAACTCTATAAAAGGGTTTTACGGTAAATTCTATAAAGAGAGGTATTATGGTAATACCAGAATAATTAATTAAATAAAGTATTTATTTATTAAATATTATAATTTAAATGAATGGATAATTATAACAAAAATTAGCTAATAATTAGCTAGCACTTGCTTTAGTTTTGGCCATGTATGGAAAAGTGAAAATGAAAGGTTTTAATTTAATGCATGTAATGGAAAAGGAAAAATATATATATTTTATCATTTTAAAAGTTAAAGTGGTGCTTTATCTTTGTTTTTGTCGATAAAGAGATTTGCAATTGAAAAAAAAAATTGCTTTGCTTTTCATCTTAGCCGAAAAAGGGAAAAACAAGAGAGAAAAATGAGATTTTTCTTTCAAAATTTTTCATAAAAGAAAATGGTTTTCTTTAAACTTCCAAAAGTTTTTGAAGGTAAAGATTGAAGAGGTTACATGTGTTAAAGCTTGAAAAGGTAAAAAATTCAAAAACCTTGCATTTATACATATATGTTGATATATAAAATAAAACTTAAATTAATACATGCTTTAGGCCATAAAATCCAACAAATGGTATCAAAGCATGTTAGGATATTTCTATGGTGTTGATTTGCTTGTGTATAGCTTGAATTAATTGTTGGAAACCATGGTCCAAATAAAGCATATTAGGGTTTATAGAAAATTTAGTTTTCCTATTATGTCTAATATGTTTAAATGCTTCAAAATTGGATTTTGTTGACATAGTAAGAATTTATTTGTTATGGTTTCATGTTCTGATTTGATTAGAATTGATGGAAATAGGATTTTGTCATGTTGATGATTAATTTACATGTGATGTAAAATTGATTATCAAATTGATATGTAATTAGTGAAACCATGATGAAAATTGGATCAAATTGATTTGGTCATAATGTGAATTAAGGTGAAAAGTGTGTTTTATCTTGAGTTTGCATGATTAAATTGATGGGTTAATTTTATCATGGTAGAAAATGGCAACAAATTTTTTTTGTTCCAATAATAGATTATATGGCCATATTAAATTGGTTATGGAAAATTAGTTTCCATGTTGAGATTATGTGTTTAAATTGTTTAAACGTGTAATTGAATTGTTGTTGTATGCATTTTAAATTATATGCTATGAGATTGGCATGTATGAATAATTATGGACGTAAATTGATTAATATGCATAAAATTATTTTATGTTAATTTGCACCATAATTTTCTTTCATGTTTGTTTGTTAATTTAAAATGTTGATTTTAAGGATTCATATGATAAATAATTACTTTGTTGGAGAAATATACAATTTGATTGTGTATATAATTTATTTAATATGATTAAATAGATAATTAATTGTAAATGTTTTGAATATGTATTTAATTTGATTAAATGCATGCCAATATGTGTATAGCTAACCAATTGTTCTTAAGTTGCTCAATGAGATTCAAGAATTTTATAAACAAAATTCTAAGGAGAAGGAATATGAAGATATCCAAATGGCTACAACTAGTAAGAGTAGTAAAAAGAAAAATAAAACACAACAGAAAGGCCTAAAAGTTAGACCTAAAAAGAAAAAATTTAAGAAAGTTCATTCCAAGGCAGAGAAGGCCATGGCAAAAGGAAAATGTTTCTACTGTGGTTAAGAGGGACATTGGAAGAGGAACTGTTCTCTATACTTCGACAGTCTTAAGAAGACTCGAGCAGGTATGTATGGCTGTTATATGATTAATTATGAATTAAATGTTATTTTTGATCATTATTCCTATATATTAGATTCAGCAGCTATATCTCATATTTCTGTCTCTATGTAGGCAATGCTGAATAGTTTTGCGTTGTCCAGAGATGACATCATTTTGAGGATGGCTAATGAAGCAACTGTTGCTATAAAAACAAGAGGATCTTGGGAGTTAAGAGCGTCAATAGAACACTTTTTGAGATTAAATGATGTTTTGTATTTTCCTAATGCTACTAGAAATATTAATTATGTATCTATACTATGTAAATATGGTTACAATGTACAGTTTAATGGAAATGAATGTTTAATACATTTGAGAAATGTACTAGTTGGTAGAGCAAAAAATACAAATAGTTTATATGTCTTTCAGTTGAATAAAAGTTATTCAATACAATCCATTATTAATAAAAAAATTCGAGATAATTCAAATTCTAAATATCTATGGCATCATAGATTAGGTCATATTGGAAATAAACAATTAAATTAACTTGAAACAATGGGCTTTTAAGTTCATTTGGTTAAGAACCTATGCTAACTTGTGAATTATGTCTTCAAGGTAAAATGACCAAATCTCCTTTTAAAAGTAAAAGTGAGAGAGCTAAGAACTTGCTGGAACTCATACATACAGATGTATGTAGACCATTTGGTATCGAAGTAAGATAAGGATTTGAGTACTTCATTACCTTTACAAATAATATGTCACGGTATGGGTATGTGTATTTAATGAAATACAAATCTAAATCCTTTGAAAAGTTCAAAGAATTCAAGAATAAAGTAGAAAAACAAATTGGAAAGAATATTAAATTTTTACAATTAGATTGTGGAGGAGAATATTGAAGTATAGAATTTTAAAGATTCTTTAAAGATAATGAAATCATATCATAGTTAACTCTTCCCTATACACCATAGGTAAATGATGTAGCAGAAAAGAGGAATCGTACCTTATTAGATATGATACGATCAATGGTAAATTTTACAGATTTACCAACTTCTTTGTGGAGATATGTCTTACTAACTACTATGCATATTCTAAATAAAGTGTCATCAAAATTAGTCCAAAAGACTCCGTATGAGATAAAGAGTAAAAAAAAATCTAGTCCAAAATATATGAGAATTTGAAGGTGTCCAGCTTATGTTAAATTAGTTAACACTGACAAGCTGAATGCTAAATCAGAGATGTTGGTTTATAGGATATCCTAAAGATAGTTTAGGATATTATTTTTACTTCTCGTCTGATTGAAGAATATCAATTAATCAAAATGCATGCTTCTTGGAAATAGAGTTCTTAGAAGAAGTGCAAGAAGAAATATTTAGCTCAAGGAGGAGTTCTTAGATGCTCAAATCGACGATACTAATGAAAGAGTTTCTAGTCAACAAACCTCAGTACCTATTCCAACTCGAAAATATTCTAAAGTATCATGACCTCTAGAGCGATACAGACCTCTTCATGAGCAAGATTTTGAATCTTTTCTAATAGGAGAAGTTGATCATGGACATGATCCTAAAAGTTATGAAGAAGCAATCCTAGATAAAGATTTATGAAAATGGCTAGAAGTAATGAATTCTGAAATACAATCCATGTACACCAACCAAGTCTGGACACTTGTAGATCTACCAAAGGGAATTATTCCTATTGGATGCAAATGGATCTTCAAGAGAAAGATTAGTAAGGATGGTAAGGTAGAAACCTGTAAAGCACGACTTGTAGCAAAAGGATATACTTAGAAACAAGGGTTAGATTATAAGGAAACATTTTCGCTAGTAGCCATGATTAAGTCCATCCGAATTATGCTAGCCATTGCAGTATATCATAATTATGAGATCTTGCAAATGGATGTTAAAACTGTATTTCTTAACGGGTTTCTTAAGGAAACTATTTATATGTAACAACCTATAGGGTTTGTGTCCATTGTAGATAGAAATAAGCTATGCGAATTGCATCAATCCATTTATGGATTGAAGCAAGCTTCAAGAAGCTGGATTAAACAATTTAATGAAGTAATTAAATCGTTTGGCTTCATACAAAACACAGATGTACCTTTTATTTATAAATGGGTTAAAGATCATGCAATCATGTTCCTTGTATTATATATGGATGGCATATTATTAATGGAAATGATGTTGGCATGATGATTAAAATGAAAATCTAATTATCCAAAACCTTCTCGATGAAAGACTTAGGAGAAATGACCTACGTCTTTCGAATTCGTATTTATAGAGATAGAGCGAAAAGGATAATAGAGAAAATGTTGAAAATGTTAAACATGGAGAACTCTAAAAGAGGTCTCTTACCCTTCAATTATGGTCTTAATTTTTCTAATGATTTTAGTCCAAAGATCGATGAAGAGGCATAGCGAATACGTAATGTATTTGAAAAAAAAATTGGTTTGCTTTCTTCTTGGCAGAGAAAGGGAATAAAAAAGAAGAGAAAAATGAGAATTTTTTTTTAAAATTTTCCATAGAAGAAAAGGGTTTTCTTTAAATTTCCAAGGGTTTTTGAAGGTGAAGATTGAAAAGGTTATATGTGTTTGTAACTAATCTTCATCAACTTAAAGCTTGAAAAGGTAAAAAATTCAACAACCTTACATTTATACATATATGTTGATATATGAAATAAAATTTAAATTAATGTATGTTTTAGGCCATAGAATCTAATAACATCACCATTAAAACTCTATATTTCTCGCCCTTTGGCATTTACCAAATGAATGATTAACAACATGTATGATACCAAATTTTCATAGTATCCTAAAAATAAGCATCAAAAGATCCATAAAGTACATGCACGAGAAAATTTCAAGCACAATAATTGTAAGAAATGGTTCGACCAACCTAGTTGACATGGTAGAAATGCGACACGCGACAGCTGGAAACAGGTGAAGGGGAGCCATTGCCGTCACACGGCAAGTGCAGAAAGGCTCACCCAAAGAACCAAAGACATAGATGTATGTACATTTTAAAATTTTAAACAATTTAAACTAAAGATCAACACATACCTTAAATGTCGATCTTCTGGAACAAGCTACTCGTTAGCTTGTGGGCGTGTCACATACATCACTTTGACTTTGATGGGTTTCAGTTACCCGGATTCGTGTATGGAAACTCAAGAACAAGTTTTCTAAATCTAGAAAACTTCTGGTTCTTGTGGAAGAAAGGGAAACTCATGAAACACCTTTCACTACTTTCTTCTTTTTCCTCTTACTCTCTCTATTCTCTTCTTTCTCTCTTTCGAGTTTTTTTAAAACAAAACCCTTACACCCATTCAACAATAGCTTTCGGCAAAGAAAGGAGAAGAAGATGAACAGTAGCTTGGTTTCTCTCAATTTCAAATTGTGAAAACCAAAACATATATCCAAGCTCTTTGTTCAAAACAAAGAAAGTGGAATACACGTGGTAGCTTCTCTATGATAGATTCTTATATTTAATTATATATGATATAATATTGAATATGATCATTATATTTTATTTATATTGTATAAATAAAATAATACTCTCTCTATATATATATTAAAATATCTTTAGTATATATGTATATACAAGTACATTCAAGTATATTAATATGATTAATATATATTATATGTTGAGATATTTATGTTTCATTAATTGGATTAATGAAATTGGATATAATTCGATCGAGTGCAGGTCATGGAATTATCAAACCCTTAACTAAATCATAAGAACAGGGTCTCAAATTATATACAAGATTCATGTATACGAAAACACTTTTTTCATAAACACATACTCTGGCCAGAGATTTCATTTTCCATATATGACATCCCCGCCTAGGATCTCAAGCTCCAAATATCCAGCAGATTCCATATTAGTCATCCCCTGTCCTTATACACCAAAAACACATTGCTAGCAAACTTCTTTCACTAGCCGTGGTTAGCCCGATGCAATATGCACAAGTGAACGATGTGCCTCAATATAGATGGCAACTATGATATCTCAAGTCAAAGGACTAATGGTACACTAGTACGACTATTTGACATATCATTGACTATGGATAATTACTCATGTGATTCATCACATTTAGTCACGCTTAGTAATACATTCTCCAACACATCACTCATGTTTATGCTCTTGAGACATAAGACTCGTCTCTTAACTATTAGTATCCAATACTAATCTTTGTAGCATCAAATATGTCAATCATACAATGTCATAGTCCCACATGACATCACTTCAATCGAGAGCTCATTTAGATGTATTCAAATCAAAACTTTGTACTCATATCTACAACTCCTTGCAGATAGAGTTATAACATCATCATACATCACGGGATCTCATTCTACATTATTTATTTAATAAAGCAACTATAAATGCAAAATGATATAAATGTCATTATATTAATCGTAAACAACTTTACAATCAATCATAAAAATATTTATATCAACAAATGATATCCCTGAACCACATGACACGATTAGTTCTAGGGTATATCTCCAACAATAATATCAATTCCACAACAATACAATCATGAGTTCAAAGTTCAAACCACAGAGTCCAAATTATATGTTATTACAAACCATAACTAATTCAAAGTACTTAAAGACATGAATATGAAATAATGCATTAAAATAAATATGAGAGTGATTATGTGTCCAATAATCATGAAGGATTAAAAGAAGAACCAAACAACATAATTAGAAGATAGTTTCAAGTTTGCCAAATAATTCACCATGAAATTTCTTTATAAATATACGAAAACCAAAAAGTTCTAATTTTAAGCAATTTTAAACAATTTAACCACTTATTGTGGATGCACCACAGAGGATTAAAAAAAGAACTATAAAAATAAGCCATTTAAGCAGCCAAATAAATAGATTTCTTAATAGAATTATTTTTTGCATGAAAAGAAGATTGATTTCTGAGAGGCGTAGCAAAGCAACCTTTAAAAGCACCATTGAAACTTTAAAAAGGTGCACCACAAGAAAAGGGATCTTTTAAAAGGCCATCAGTATAACCTTGATTCAAGAATGATTAGGAAAGCACTATAAAAATATATCAACTTTTGAAAATTGTCTTAAAATAATAAATTATTTTATTTTATTACTTTCTTGTACATATAATAACTTATTATATAATTATACAAGTTTTAAACTAAAAATGATTGGAAAAATAACCTTTTTTTTAGTGTTGTATTATCAATTTTGTTCAATGAGGTAGTTTTGATAATATGGAATGAGAGCTTTTTGTAACCTAAAGACCCACAGTTGGAATTAGAGGTGCGCTGACAAGGCATATAAGAAGTCTAATCTTGGGAATGAATGGAAAAAACCATTTGCTAGTTTTCTCAAGCAAAGTTGTTGTTCTAGAGAAAATTGGTATTAAGGTTAAGCAACCTAACTTGGCTCTCAATAAGTGTTCTCATGTTCAACTGATCAAAAATGGAAAGAAAATTCTTGCTTTTGTACCCAATGATAGGTGATTGAACTACATTAAGAAGAATGATGAAGAGTTTATTGTAGGATTTGGATGGAAGGAACACACTGTGGGTGATATTCATGGTGTTAGATTCAAGGTTGTGATAGTAACTGGTGTCTCTCTACTGACTCTATTTAAAGGGAAGAAGGAGAAGCCTATGCCATAGGTTACTGTGCAAACTTATCTTTCTGTTTAAAGAGAAGAAGGAGAAGCCAAATGCTACTTAATTTTGATGAAGATTATTGGAATTTTTCTGTAGAGAATTCTTCATTGGATTTTATTTGTGAATCAATAACTTGATATGTGTATTGAAGAAAACGAAACCTTTTGCTAATGTTGATTCAATTTTGTTTAGTGAGGCAATTATGATAATGTGGTTTAGTGCAAAATAAAAGAACTTCACAAATCATAAACATTTTTATCATAGTTGTTATACCTTATCAGACAAAAAATAACTAAAAAAATAAGATTAAAGGAGAATCTTAATTAATCTAATTTATCATGTTTAAATAATAAGACAAAATTGTGTTATAAAATTTTAATTGTAATTTGTTGAAAAACCCTCAACAATAAATGAAATTCGTTTATCGCCAATCTTATAGCTTGCTTAGAATTGGAAAAGGAAATGTGCGACATAATTGAATCTAATTAAAAATAGACCACCAGAAGTTCAATGTAGAAGACGAAATGGTAAAAGAAACACAATTATTATGCTAGTGATGTCATCCATTTTCTTATTCGCTTTTTTATTTTTATTTTTCATATCAACATGTTTTTATTATTCTGTATATAATTACAATTATCTTGTAACATCTTAAATTCGGGAGTGTTATTGGCAAGTGATAGGTCTGCTCCATCATCCTAAGCCTTACACAACCTCCTGTATATGCAATCTCAAGCATACTAATATCACGTCAACATAACTTAGGGCGTCATGTCGCCATTGCTGATATTATATATCTCAAATAATACTCTATGCCTCAAAATAATATTGACTGTACACTTGTCAGTCTATATACATGTAACTCAAGATATCAGCAATATATATTACATAACAAAACCAAATAAAACTGCTGATCTCTATATCAGATGAACTCGACACAGTGGTGATAGCAAACCGTTACCTCTCCACCAAATCTGTGTCTTCAAGATGCTATGTTTACTCACCAGCTAAAGAATTCCTGCAAAATTGGTAGGTTAGGGGAGATGAGTCTAACAAGATTCAGTGAGCGGATGATATACACACAAACATCACTTTTTATACATATATTTATACCTTACTATTAATTACATATTTTTGTCATCATTCATATAGTTATACCATCATTTGCATAGTCATGCCGTAATTTGCTTGTTCATATGAAATATATACATATATACACATGCAATAATCATTTGCATTTAAACAAAAGCAATTTTCAATGTATCAAACACAGAATTCATCACTCAGAAATATACTAGTGTTTAAGAGTGTCTCCTTAAACATCCCAACAAATACCACAATGCCTTAGAGCGTCTCGTTTTTGCTATCCCCCAAGACACTAAGAAATAACACAAATCATCAGGTACATATATCTTTCTCTCGTCCATGTCTAGGGCTATGCATTTGACCGGACAGAAGGACAGTCCATACTTAGGGATACACGCTTGACTGGGAAAAAGGATCATATTCCTTAGAGCGTCTCATCTACTGTCGTTCCTCAAGTCATTTACCTGGATCCATGGATCAATCCTATAGCTCACAACTATGCACACGCACACGTACATGCACACGCATTCAATCATAACAACAACTATAACATTACATTAAGAAAACAAGAAAGCATTTCACAAGATCAATATAGTTCACACTTCTCATTATATGTTACTACACATCATACCAAAGTTATCATGCACCACCACTGGCAAGTCAACACAAATAGTCATTTTCTCCGCTAATATACTATGTACAATCACCGTACACACTACACTTCACAATATCAAAGCCTTTACCCTTCTTCATTATATGTTACAACACCACATATCGAGCTCATTATGCTTAGACAATAGTAAATTATTACAAGATATCTATTGGGTGTATAGTCTAGTATGCCTAAGGCCCATAAGGTTACGGACCCTGAACGGCCCTGCATGTGGAAACTAACAACGTACTAAGATTAAACGTTACTTGAGAAAAGCTGCCATAATAGTAAAAGGCACTAAGCTTTCTCATAAGCCAAGACCTAAAGAAATAAGGAGATCTTGAGTCGGCATCCAAAATTGATACATAAATCTTGATCACAGCTTATAAAGGTTTCAACCACAGCTTATAAAGGTCTCGACCATAGTTTATAAAGGCCTCGGCCAAAGTTTATAAGGCTTTCAGACGTATAACACCTAAGCTCATCTCGGATGAGTAGAGAAGTCTCAAACAAAGATTCACGAGATCTCTCGACACTTGCGTATTTATGAATGGTTCATTTCCTTCCCATATCTTTCCTGAATTATTCTCTAACAAGGATTCCTTCCAATTAAGACTTCTTATATAATAAGAATCCTAAAGGTAAGCTTCATATAAAAGGCACGTAATCCCATAAAATCGAGAAGCTGATGCTTAAACTATAGAATCTCCATGATCTTCTTGCAACGAGATACTTGTTTCCGGATTCCATTGGGATTCTACCATCTTAGAGAACATTTATAAAAGAAGATTAATTATGACCAGGTATAATAATAGAAACTTTGACAAAAATAACCACAATTCTCCCAAGTTTTCTCTCTAAAGTAAAACCCTAACTTAAGCATCTGAGGGTTTTCGCCGGACAACTGACTTTTACCTCTGAGGTTACATTATGGTTGCAAGTTGCAAAATTGTCCAAGGAGGAAAAAGATAGTTGCTGGTGCACAGGATCCGCAAAAGGGAATTTTACTACATCAACATTTGGCGCCGTCTTTGGGAAATCAAACAAAAAGTTAGAAACCACTATGATAAAGGAAAGACATGGCCACTTCACGAATATATGTAACCAAAAACAGGGCAACGATGAGGGGAAATCCCCAACACAATGCCTCTGTGGAGAATACAGTTGTCAATCAAGATATTGATGGTCAGCCACCACTGTTAGAGGGCATAAATCGTGATTCAGAAGCTTCATCACCGTACCAACTCCCCCCTCACCCGAAAACAGCCAAAATCGTATGGTTGGCCAATAGATTGGCTAAGAATGAAAAATAGCATGCAGAGAAGAACAGACAGGTCTAAGCTTTAGTAGAGGAGGTAGCAAGAATGAAAAAGATGTTCCAAACTAGTTCCCTAGTTATGGAGACACCCAAACTTGCAGAAGCTATCGAAAGCAGTATGCCAAACACCTCACAAGCCATGAATCGCAGAACTGAGCACTAATAGAATGTTACCAGAAAGAGGTATACCGCTTTAGAAAAGGGAAAAGGGAAAGTCTTAGGCTATCCCCTCAAAGACCCCAAGGTGATAATGATGTCTTTAAATCCGTCGACAAGTTTGCATCAATGTTTGAATATTCACCTGATAACTCAATAGTTATCCATAAGAAAGGATCTAATAATGGCCCTGATCAGGAGGACATGAGGACGTTTCATGATCAAAAAAGACAAAGAGAAGGCTCAATGCGAAGTCCACCCTGAAGAAGGAGATCAAGAAAAAATAGTGATCGGGTTGAGAATTTAGAGGCTCGTGTTCGAAAATTGGTCAAGGAATTGGAGGAAAAGAAGAAAAGAGAAAAATAAAAGGGAGACGGGTCCACTCTAAAGACAGGATTTTATTCTAAGTCTTCTTTTTCTAAAAAATACTAGATCTTATTATTCCCAAGAAATTCAAGATGCCCCAGATTAACCCTTTCAAAGAGAAGACCAACTCCTCCCTACATATGGATTTGTTCAAGGAGATGATGTTAATCCAAGGGTTGGATGAGTCCTAGATGTGTCGATTGTTCTTACTAACCCTAGAAGGACAAACAAGAAAGTGGTTCACTAGTTTAACTCCTAGTAGCATTGGCAATTTTGAACAGTTGTATAGAGTATTTGTGGATGAGTTTAGAGGGGTTACTATCAACCTCAAGACTCCTAGTCCATTGCTGCTCATGAAGCATGGAGAGAGTGAAAGCCTTAGGAGCTTCATCAAAAGATACCATGATGAGGTGATGGAATTAAGGTCCTGTCACCATTCTCTAGCTTTGGAAGATCTCAGAAAAGGCTTGCGAGTCGACCGAGGATGGTACGTAGTATAAAAATCGTTTGAAATCATTTACGAAATAGCTCAGAGAAAGTTATTAAATGAGATCGAAATTAAAGATAAAATTGCCCTCATGCTCAGAAAAGAAAAGGCTTTTAAACCACAAACCCTTAGTGGAACACAAATCTCAAGACCAACCAGAGAAGAAGGAGCAACAAGAGAAGGAATTTTTGAGACTTCAACGAAAAGGGCAGATACGCCCAGGATCGAGGTAGCGCATTAGGAGGAAAAGGTGAATTTTCCCCAAAAAGGTATTGCTTACCGAGAATAGAGGACACAAAGAGAGTAGCCCATGTCCAAGGAGATCGAGTTTTCACTCCTCTAAAAGCTCCCCTTTCATAGGTCTAGTGGGAGATTAAAAAACGGGGGACCATATTAATGGAACTTCATCCCCTGTGAACCTAACTGATATGGAAAGGTAAGAACAAGTTTTGCGAGTTCCACCAAAGTGCTGGCCACTTGACAGATGAGTGTTTTGACCTCAGAAGTTAGATTGAAATGCTAATCCACAATAATTATTTGTCAAACTTTGTAGCCAAGAATGAAGAAGGATCAAGTACATTGGATTAAGGGATCAAACAAGAAAAGAGACATAATGAACGAGTCATTGTGATTTTGGGTGGAGCAACATTAATAGGGAATTCAAACAGATCGAGGAAGAATCATTCAAAATACTCCCTGCCCAATACTGTCTCAAACATTCACGTTATGATTGTTCAAGTTGAGAAGAAACAAAAACTCACCTCGATACCCATTATGTTCATAGATGAGGACGAGGTAAGGGTTCACTATCCTCATGATGATGCATTGGTAATAACCTTGATATTAGGGATAACTCATGTCAGCCGAATACTGGTGAACACTGGGAGCTCAGCTGACATTATCTTCAAAGAAACTCTCGACTACTTGAAGATTGAAGATTTGAGACTGAAACCTGCCGAGACCGCTCTCTATAGTTTCGGAGAATCATGCGTTTATCCTTTAGGATTAGTACAACTACCCATCACTATGGGAGAAAGTCCGTATCAAAAGATTATAATGATGGAGTTCCAAGTGGTCAATCTCAAAATGCCTTACACTGTGATTCTAGGGAGACCTTTTCTTAAAACTACAATGGCAGTAGAGAGTGTGCACTATTTAAATTTTAAATTCTAAGTAAGATATGAGATTGGGATTGTCAAGAGGAATAAAAAAGAAGCTCAATCGTGTTTTGTGGATTTTTCAAGAAATTCATACTGCCTGTCAAAACGTCCATAGAAAGAAGTATTGGAAGCTAATTAAGATAACCCGTAGGATAAGCTGATTGTGAGGAAACTTAATCAGAATGATAAACCATCAACCCTAGAACCGGTGGGTGAACTTAAGTCTATTGTTTTAAACCAGGAGTTACCTTAGAATTGTTACGATTGGTGTCCAACTCCCAAGAGAGTTGAAGTCAAAACTCAAGGACATCCTAAGACAATGCATGGATGTGTTTGCATGGTTTCATAAAGACATGCCAGGTATAGATCCTCGAGTGCTCTCTCATTGGCTTTCTATTAATCCCCAACATAAGCTAGTAAAATAGAAAATGAGACCATTCAATACAGAAAGAAGAGAAGTAGTACACGCAGAGGTAAACGAACTGATGAAAGCAAAGTTTATCAAAGAAGTGCACTACACAGAGTGGGTATCGAATATAGTAATGATCAAGAAGGCTAACGAGAAGTGGAGAATATGCATAGACTTCACGAATCAGAATAAAGCTTATCCCAAAGACAATTTCCCACTTCCTCGGATTGATCAATTGGTAGACTCAATAGCTGGTCATGAGCTGTTAATTTTCATGGATGCATTTTTAGGATATAATCAAATTAGAATGCACGAGCCAGATTAGGAGAAAATAGCCTTTATCACCGACTAGGGATTATACTACTATAAAGTAATGCCCTTCAGATTAAAGAATGCTGGAACCACTTTCCAAAGGCTGGTCAACCATGTCTTCAAGCCACTAATTGGAAAAACCATAAAAGTATATGTGGATGACATGATTACTAAATCATTAAAGGCCAAGGACCACTCAAAGCATCTGAATGAGACCTTTTCATACCTAAGAAAATGCAATATGAAGCTGAATCTTGAGAAATGTGCGTTTGGAGTATAGGTTGGGAATTTCTTAAGGTATATGGTCAGTGAACGTGGCATCAAAACTAATCCACAAAAGATTAAGGCCATGTTGGATCTAAAATCCCCATACAGCTTTAAGGAAATGTAGAGTTTGCTAGAATGATTAGCGGCACTGAGCAGGTTCCTGTCCAAAGCTACTAACAAGTGTTTTCCATTCTTTCAGATCGTGAGAAAGGAAAAGAAAATTGAGTGAACAGAAGAATATGAGCGTAGTTTCTAGGAGTTGAAACAGTATCTTGCATCCCCATCCCATTTAGCAAAGCCCGAGACTGGAGACACGTTATAAATTTACCTTACAGTAAGTAACCATTTGGTAAGCTCAGTCTTAGTGAAGGAAGATGCTGAGAAGATTCATCATCCCATCTACTACACCAGCAAGGCATTATTGGACACCGAGACGAGATATTCACCACCTGAGAAGTTAGGGCTAGCATTGGTGGTAGTAGCCTGAAAGTTTAGGTCATACTTTCAAGCTCATCAAATGGTGGTGCTAATAGACCAACCTCTGAGAAAAATTTTGCATCGGCTGGATCTCTCAGGTCAATTAGTAAAGTGGTTCATTGAGCTCAGTAAGTACGACATCGAATACAATCCCAGAAAGGCAATTAAGGGTCAAGCCTCTTTATTGATGGAGCTTCTTTTCGTCTATCAGATTATAGAAGGGTCTCCTCCTCAGGAAGATTCGATCACCCTAAAAGAAGAAGAGTTGGTTTGAAGCCTCTTTATTGATGGAGCTTCAAACGCTCAAGAGGAAGGAGCTAGTGTTATCCTTATCAGTCTATATGGGATAGAGATAATATATTCCTTAAATTTGATTTCAAAGTCACTAACAACGAGGCAAAGTACAAAGCTTTGATTATAAGGGTCAAATTAGCTCAAATACTAAGAATCACAAGCCTTAGTATTCACTATGATTCTCAACTGGCAGCTGGCCAGTTAGACGAATAGTTCCAAGCACAAGGAAGTAATATGTAAGAATAGCTGGAGAAAGCTAAGTAACTATTAACCACATTGAAGATTGTCAAAATCATGCAAATTCCGAGAGTTGAAAAATCAAAGGTAGACATGCTAGCAAGATTAGCGTCTTCCTCTAAAGGAAAAGTTCCTACATCAATCCCAATTGAAGTACAAGAACAAAGAAGTACATAAACCAATGATCACCAGTCCCAAGTAGCTCAGATAGATACCCATCGATGCTAGGTTGACGAAATAAAATCTTACATCAAAGACGGCGAACTTCCCAAAGACAAAAAGCGAGCAAGGAAGGTCAAAAACAGGTCGGCAAAGTACACCATTATTGATGGAGAGCTATACATACAAAGTTATAGCACCCCTACCTTAGATGCCTAAGACTTGAAGAAGTAATTCGGGTTCTAGAAGAAATCCACTGTAGAATATGTGGCGGACATAGAGGAGCCCACATTATGACCTATAAGATCTTAAGGCAACGGTATTACTGGCCAACACTCTCTCGGAATAAGGCAAAGATAGCTAAAACTTGCCAAGAATGTCAGTTGCACGACTGCATCCCGAGACAACCCTCAGAAACGTTAACCTCACTAATAAGCCCTTGGCCATTCTCCCAAAGGGAGCTCGACCTCATTGGACCACTGCTACCAGCTCAAGCTAACACGAAGTATGCCATAGTGACCATTAACTACTTCACAAAGTGGGTGGAAGTTAAACCCTTAGCTGCTATCACTAAGAAAAGGGTTACGATGTTCATCAAACACAACGTTATTTACAGATTTGGAATAACTCTAGTGCTAATCATAGACAATGCAAACTTCAAAGAATTTTACTTGGATTTTTCAATTAATCTCATTTTTGGAATACCTTAAGTGCTAATCATAAACAATGCAAACTTCAGAGAATTTTGCTTGGATTTTTCAATTGATCTTAGATTCGCGACACTAGCTCACCCAAAAGCCAGTGGACAAGTAGAGGTCGCCAACAAGATCTTTAAAAAGGCCCTAAAAAAGAAGCTCAAGGAACATAAAATTATATGGATTGACAAACTTCTCAAAGTCCTCTAGATATATCGAATCACTCCCAAGGTAGCCACAAGCGAAACTCCCTACAGTCTAGCTTTTGGGTGTGAAGCAATAATCCCAATCGAGGTCAACATACCAACTTTCCTGGTCAGTAACTATGACGAGACTTCTAATGACCAGAGCTTACGCTTGGAGTTGGACCTACTAGAGGAGAAAAGGAATTGGACAATGATAAAAGCTACAGCTCATCTATAAAGAGTAGAGAGGTATTACAATACGAACGTTTAGTAGTGTTTTTTTCAAGTAGAGGATTGGGTTTTAAGACAAGTAACCCTGAACACCAAGGTACCAGGAGAGGGAGTTCTAGAAACAAACTAGGAAGGACCTTACATAGTTATTCAAGTTCTTAAACTCGGAGTCTATAAGTTGGAATTCCTCTCAAAAAATAAAGTTCGAAAGCCATGGAATGCTGAACTGTTGAAGTTGTATTACCCTTAGAAATATCAAAGATTTGTAACAAATAATTTAAAAGAGATCAATAAATTGTTTTTTATTACTCATTTTCGAAGACAGCTTACAACTAAATCCAACTTTTAAACGTCTCGGGGTAATCTCTTCTCGAAGCCCAAGTATGGGTGACACAGTTCCTAGAATATAACTTATTATCTACTCTGAGGTAATAGTATCCTCAGCTCAAACAAGCCCTAAGTACGATCTCAAAGAACATAAGAGTAAAAGAGGTTCTCGAATGACTACTTTCAAACGTCTCAAGGTAATCTCATCCCGAAGCCCAATTATGGGTGACTCAGTTTCCAGGCGTTAGCTTATTGTCCATCTCAAGGTAATAGTACCCTTAACTCAAACAAGCCCTGAGTATGGTCTCAGAGAGCACAAGAGCAAAAGAGGTTCTTGGAGGACTACTTTAAAACGTCTTAGAGTAATCTTTTCTTGAAGCCCAAGTATGGGTAACATAGTTCCCAAACGTCAGCTTATCAACTACCCAGAATCCTTGAGTGCAGTTTTAGAAAGCATAAAAGTAAAAAGGGTTCTTTGATGACTATTCTCAAACGTCTCGAGATAATCTCCTCTTAAACCTAAAAATGAGTAGCTTATTAATTATTATGAAGAAATGGCATCCCCAGTTCGTACAAGTCCTTAATTGGGTCTCGAAACATACAAAAAATTGAGAAAGTTCTCGAACGTCTATGCCAAAATGACTCGCCATCATCCCTTCCCAAAAACTTCAATGTTCTTAGACGATCAAGTTTGCACTTACAACTTAAATGAATCCTAAATTAGGTCAAAACTTATAAGCATCCAGAAACAAGAGTGTCCTAGATTCTATTAAGTATGATGAAGTGACCTCAGAATGCACGAAGGATGATTAGTCACGAATTGTTTGAAGATAAAATATCGATTTGTTAAGCAAAAAATCAAGTCAATATTAATAAATGCTACATGGTCAAAGAGCAAATGAGAGTTGTGAATGAGACTAATTATAGAAAATAAAGAAGAGAATAATACAAATTGAGAAACTTTTATTAAAAAATTCATTAATGTACAGAGCATTACCAAAAAAAAAAAAAACTAAACTAAACTGTTTCAGTAGGTCGGTTGGGTGGGGAGTCTGCTTAAGGATCTGTCAAGCTGGTAGAAGGGGCTTTGGGGTTGATCGTGCTTGTAGGAAGAAAAGAGACCTCTATCTCCTCGGCAGAAGAGACCTCCGCAGGATTAGCCACGATGGCAAGGGGCAACTCAACAAAGGGACTAGTGATGGACTCCAAGGAGGCACTTACATTGTCTTGAAGTTGAGGTACTCTTCCCCCTCAGTAAATAACTCATCATAATTCTCTCCACCTCACGCGGAGCTTGACGTCCCAAAGCCTCATATAACTAACCTAGATCTAGATTCGGGTATTGCCCTTATAGTGTCACACAAGTCAAGTTAATGCTATCATTGACCCGCTCGCAAAGCTGAGCCATCATACCCACTTCATCCTCCTTGACCTTTTTGGCCAGAAGCTTATACCTCTTTTTATCAGTGTCCAAGCTTTTTTAAAGCTCTTCACACGCCTTATTAACACTCTAAAGGTACGTTTGCCTCTTTTTCTTATAGTTGTCCAACTCAGATCTCAGAGCCTCAGCCATCCTATTTGCCTCAGTCTGGGAAGACTCGACAGTAGCGACCCTAGTCTGGAGCTCCTCTCGCTCCCGCTCCCGCTCCAACTAATCAAGGTCGGATTCGAACTTGGTCCTCTCTAACGCCAAGTTCCCTTTGCCTTCTCGACTCTTCTCACGGCCTCAAAAGCCCTGAAAAAGTTATTCATTATGGCGCCATGTCGTAACATTGCCAAGTAAAAAAGCTAAAAAATACCAATACAAGGTTGTCAAGAGAAGTTATAAAAACACCTACTTAACCCAAACATTTCAACTAGAAATTTAATAATGACTCCCTCGAGAGCCCAACACTGTCCTCAGAAAATTTATGGCTGATACTCTGGACTTGCAAGTTAATACAGGGGAGGAAATGCTCAAAGAACTGCTTCCCCATAGGAAAATCCTCAAGAAAAATCTCGCATGATCCGACCGACTCTTTATCGGCCTAGCTAAACATCTACTTTTTCTTCTTAGCTCTCTCTTTAGAAGCCGTAGCTGCAGCCTTGCGTTTCCCCTTTCCCTTATCAACAAGGGGAGCTGGAGGGGGGGTGCGAGGCCTTAGATCACCACCCCTTTTAGATCACCGAACTGGAGGCACCAACCACTCCCAAGACTTTAACCCGACCTTTTGAGGCAATCTTCGGAAGCTGAGAAGCCTTCCCAGCTTTCTTCTCCTTGGTTAACTTTTGCAAGACCTCAAAGAGGTTTAGAGGAGGATTTCTGAAAGCTATCTTACCTGTAATATTAAGTAAAGATTAGATATAGCAATTCGAACTCAATGATGGGTTATCCTAAGATAATTACCTTATCGTATGGCCTTCTCTGAGACCAGTTGACCCCTAGACACCTAAAAATTAACAAAACCTGACAAGATCTCATCTTTTGAGAGCAAAATGCTCTGGTCAGAAGCTAATAACCTAGTTGGTCTCACCCTCTCTCAGCTACGAAGATCTAACGTAGGCTTAGCACTCCAAATGACCACTTCTCTAAAAGCTATCGGCACGTGAAATTAGGGAGCAGAATTCCAATTACCTCCAACAAAAAACCACTTCTTTTTCTAATTCTTATTGAAGGTGGGGTTACTAATAATGTGATTTGTCTCGCCAGGTCAATTTTGAAGGTAAAACCATCTTGGACTTTTGATTGGGCTCATTTTCAATATATACAAATGTTTAATTTCCTCAATAGGGGGTAAAGTCGAAGATTTGACACCACAAAACTTACAGACCTAATAAGATCCTCCAACTGTTCAAGTTCAGTTAGTAAGGGGGAATCTTGAAAGAGGCAAGAATTTAGGTAAAATAATTCTAGAGGGGGAGCTTAACACCTAGATGGAAAAATTCTTCATTAAAGGCTATCTCACCCTTAGGCAGACAACTTGGAAGCTCATTCGCCTCTAAAACTCTAAGATAAGCTCCCTCAGGGATCCTATACAACCTAGTGTACACCTTAAGTCTAATTCTGTTATAATAGAGGTAAATATATTCGCCTTGAGTTGTGCTAGGTCTCGCCTTATCAAGATAGAAGAAGTAGTAAGGACGATGGCTTGTCCCCTACCAGAGTCATTTCCCCTAGAAGCCATTTTCTGTTTTTCAAAAAAGAGAAATAGAGGGTTAAAAGCCGTTCCAGGGTCATCAACAACTCAAAGGGGTGGGCCTAAAGTTCTCTAAACTTAAGAAAACGTTTAGCAATTTCCTTAATCAACTAATTATGCCACAAAACCAACCACAAATAGATAAAGGAAAGAAAATGAGACTTACTGTTTATAGTTGCTAAAAGGAAGAAATTGAAGAAGTTGTCAAAGATTTGAAACCGTGTTGCTGTGGTCTTACTATTATTGAGGTCGTTTGTAAAGGAAAAATGACGGCGTAAAGGTGAAGAAAGAAGTTAAAAGGTAAAAGGTAGAGTATTTAAAAGAATGGAAGAACCCTAACCTCTGATGTACATTACAGATCAAGGGATGGCATACCGCCACGTCAAAATAGAAGCTGAGGAGATGTTTTTCATTTATGAAAAGGGGGCGACCATCATTAGGAAAGTTAGATCTCTAGGATCCCGAGGCGTCATTATCCTAAAAGCTAGTCTTCTTCTACCACATATTGGAAGCAGGCGAGTTTCAAGCTGAGCATTTAAGGGCAGCAAGCAGATGCGCCTTTTCGAATAAGTACTTTAGTTTTTGCAAGAAAACTGTTATTTTTTACTAAAACTAGGGGGCTTGATGTTGGGTGTATAGTCTAGTATGCTTAAGGTCCACAAGGTTACAAGTCTTAAATGGCTCTGCTGTGAAAACTAACAACATACCAAGATTAAGCATTACCTGAGAAGAGCTATCCTAATAGTAAAAGGCATGAAGCTTTCTCAGAAGCCAAGACCCAAAGGCATAAGGAAGTCTTGGGTTAGCATCCCAAATTGGTGCATATGTCTTGATCACAGCTTATAAATGTCTCAACCACAACTTATAAAGGTCTCGGCCATAGCTTATAAAATTCTCGACCATAGCTTATAAAGGTCTCAGACATACAACACTTGAGTTCATCTCAGATGAGTAGAGAAGTCTTAGACAAAAATTCTTGAGACCTATCGATACTTACATATTTATGAAGGGTTCATTTCCTTCCCATATCTTTCTAGAATTATTCTCTAATAAGAATTCTTTCCAATTAAGAATTCATACATAATAAGAATCCTAAGAATAAGCTTTATGTAATGTGATCCCATAAAATTCAAAAATCAATGCTTAGCCTATGGAATCTCCATGATCCTCGCGCGATGAGATACTTATTTTCAGATTCCATTGGGATTCCACCATCTTGGAGAACATCTTAAAAGGAAATTAATTACGACCAGGTATTAAACAGAACAGTGAGCCCAAGC
Source organism: Cedrela odorata (assembly GCA_035584115.1). Lineage (NCBI taxonomy): Eukaryota > Viridiplantae > Streptophyta > Magnoliopsida > Sapindales > Meliaceae > Cedrela > Cedrela odorata. The sequence goes on from JAXCLQ010011935.1 coordinate 39,336, forward strand.
ATGCTTTGTTTCCCGTGAGCAGCAAAAGTGCGACTCACGAAATCGATTTCCAAGAGCGCGACAGCCTCAGAGGAGCCATGGCCATCTCTTGAACCTGCGGAATAGGCCCCCAACTGATCTGGACAAGCACACATGCATGTTCTGGCTTTCAAAACAATTTTAAAATTCAAATCACAAGCTTAAAAGTCTTACTTCTTTGTTGTGATCCGATGTAGCAAGAGAACACCTTCGCTTGCTTCCTGAGGTGGTCCACACGTCGGAGTGATGATGTCGATTCCGGATTGTTTGGGATCTTCAAGCATTGGTTTAAGCTCCAACAAACTTACCAAGCTTTCTCTCTCTAGATGCTCTCTTCTCTCTCTTATGTTTTGCTCTGATTCACAACCAAGCACAATTAAGCTTGCTTCACTAAGCAGCTTACTCTCTTCTGTTTTGTTCTGATTTACAACCAAGCACAACCAAGCTTGCTTCATTAAGCAGTTCACGGTTGAAGAAGAAAAAATTTACTCAGTTTCCACCAAAAATAGATAAGAGAAGGTGGCGATTTTTTTTTTCTCTTTAAGCTTAACACACAATTAAGCCTCATTTTTATCAAATCAAATTTTATTGACAAACCTCCACCGAATTTACCTATGCAATTAACCGACTTGCATTCTACAAATCATCATATGAATTGAATGCAACACAATGAGTCATGGTTTAGGT
>JAXCLQ010011945.1:10946-40031 GCA_035584115.1 Cedrela odorata
CTTAGAAGCCTCAACTGATCATTCAAAGGCAAAACCCCCAAATTTGGTTTGACACCCAAATTTGCTCCTCATCATTTCTTGCCTTTCATAGCTCAAAATCGTATCAAATCAAAGAGGAGAGCACAGGGAGTCATTTGGTGGCATAAATTTAATGGAAAATGGATGAAAATGAAAAGAAATGGAAAGGCAGAGAGAGGGTTTTCTAGAGAGAGAGAAAGAGTTTTAAGTTTTTAAAGTGAGAGAAGTTTAAAGACACTGTTGAGAGCTTGTATTTATATAGATAAAAAATAAAAAGACTAAAAAGCCCTTAAAACCTTGAAAATTTTTGAAAAAAAAAACCATTTTTTCACAAACTGGTTGACCTTTTTTAAAACTGCTTGACCTTTTTCGAAACCGGTCAACCAAATTGCTACAGTGCCATGAACAGTATAGCTACGTGCTATAATGCCTTGAAAACAACCATTCTATTGGTCGACTAGTTTCCCAATCTGGTCAACCACTTTGTAGTTTAGTTTATTTTCCAGTTTTTCAAAACATACAACCAAGTTCATATTAATTATTTCATTAAGCCAACTTAAGTTCTCTTAAATCTCGATAATATGTCAATTAAACCATGAATCATGTATATGTGATAATAAATATCCTTAAATGATCATTTTACCCCTATGTTTGAAGAACAGTGTTTTACACATTTGTACTGGCCATTAGTATAAAATGAGTGAGGCTCAAAATGTCAATGACATTTCATAGATATGATTCAAGGAGCTAATTCATGAGAAGTACTCTCCAATCTTTAACATATGGGACAGAGGTTGAATGGTATAAGCACATTTAAGGTAGAAAATATTGAAATTAAGGTATTGTTAAAAGACAACGAATAGAAAATCCTAACAAATAATGATTTCATTTGTTTTTATTGTGGAAATATACTCAACAAATACAAAGAACATATTGAAAAAACATGACCTGCTCCTGCTCAAAAGGCTGTTAAAGCTAAAGCCATGAGGGTTCTCAAGCAAAAGCAAATGTAGGTGCTTTTTCTTTTAAGTAATTGATGCACTTTTACAAATTATGTTTTCTACCATATATTGGTAGGTAGGACAAAACATTTTGTTATAATCTAGTAAATTTGATGTGTTTGTGTTGGTAGGTTCAAATTAGTTAGTAGATCTAAATCATACTTCTTGTGAGAAATGAAAATTTCTTAGGGTAGGGAGAGGAAGACAAAAAGAAGAATGGGAGTTCCAAACAAAGAGTGACATAGAGAATAGAGAAAGTAAAGCCACATTGATTGGCCATTGGAAAATATTTTATCTATAAAGTGTTAAATCCAATGTTGTTAGTTGTGCTATCACTTTATGCGCTAATCCTTGGTTCCTTTTTAAGCATTTGTACCTACATAATTACTTATTCAACGCAGGTATCTGTGTTCAGAATCTTAAGGAAGGTCAAATTACAATGGATATTGATTTTTGGTGGCGTGGTGATCCATGCATTATTTTAGGTGTAGAAGTTGTACTTGTTAATTGTAAGTGTTTCTACAGGGAATTTTTGGTAGGATACTATAAATTCAATTGTCACAAATATGCTCCAATTGGTGGCATACATTTGATAATATCTGCATTCATTTCTCTTTTCAATTTTACTTCTTAATCATTTTGCTCTTTGGCATACATTTATGAATCTAAAATTCATTTGACATTTGTGTTAGTTTCTTGGGCATGCTTTTTTAAAAATTTAAACTTCTCTCCTAAATCCGTACACATAAAATCAAAGGGTAAGTTATTGAAAAATGGCAACCAATTTAATTAGTTACATACACAGAGAATTCTTTTTATTTTTTAATTTATGCTCCTCAATCTTTTATGTTAAGATTTTAATGTTTAGAGAAGGTAATGCTTCAGTATTATATCATAAAAATTATTCTGATGATATCGTCTCATATAATATATATGAGTTATGAAGTATCTTTTATTTTCACCTCTTGCACGGCAATGGTTTTAGAATGTTCAAGGCACTCTTCCATCAGCAACTTCTCTTATGCAATAGTCTATGCTAATTCTGAAAGTAATGAAACAGTACTCTCAATTTGTTGACAAAACAACTTAGAAGTTAAGTTCATAACATAAGCACTAGGACTTAAGTATTAGTTCAGTATGCATGCTTTATAAGAACACAGCTTACTGACGGTGAAAAACTAGCTAACATTAACATGATGGAAGTAGTGAGATCAGATGCATGCCAAATTGCAATGGAAACTGCAGTGAGATCTAATGCTTGTGGGTTCAAAAGTTAGTAATTCTTAATTGGTGGCTTATTTCTTCTGTAGCCTCACATGGTATTCTATTGTTAATGTTGGATTGTTGATTGTGCTTGTTAAAAAATGACTGGTTCATGTTTTGTTAGAAAGATGTGTATTGAACCTGAAATCGATAATGAGATCCATAAACCTTGCTAGTAAGATTTTTGTTACTTGAGAATCTATTTTTTTATTTATTACTTGCTATATTTGTAATTTATTTATGAATTAATATTTTTATTGAAAATTTAAATGATTTGGTATCATAGCTTGGATAACAAAAAAATTTAATTTTAAAAATTTTTAAAAAAACTTTATATATTCTTTGATACCAATTATGTCACAAATTAGTGATCAATTAGCGATAAAAAAAATTCTAAATACTGCTATAGTGTTAATGAAAAATGATACACTTGAATTAGAAATAATTATTTCTAAATTTGTAACACTAAGTCATGATTCAATAAAGCCAATAACGCATTGACACTATGATGATAATAACATCTAACACTAATAGTTAGTGTTACTTATTTTTGACAGGCTCATTCATGATACTTTGAACGAATATTATTAAAATTATTCATCGACACAAAGTTGGTATTATTTGGAATTAAGCATACTATACTCAGTGGAATTTAAAATTTATTTTAATTAATCGTATTAATTAAATGTTGTTAATTCTCATGCCAAGATTATGCTATTTATTATACTTTATAATATTAATAAAAGATAAATAATTATATTAAGATTTTACCTTAGATATTCACCATCAATAGGACTAGATTAACACTTTCTTCAATTTTTTGCAAATCTATAATTTTGAATGCTGTTTTGACCTTTAAAACGTTCGAATGTGGATTTCTTCTTGAAATTCAAAGTTGTAGATCTACGAGTATTCTTTTCAGAACTTCTTGAATTGTATTAATCTGATATCAGAACCAAAAGTTATGGCTCAAATACAGAGACTGTGTAAACACCTATTTTCTAAATCAGCTACTCAAGTGTGTGGCCTCTAATAATAATCCACACAAGATAGAGAATTAAGATTTTAAGATTTCTCTAAATTTTAATTATGTAGAGTACCTTTTAATAAATGTTAATTATTGAAAAGAGACAAATAGATAATTTTTTGTCAAGACAATTTTATCTTAACTATAAAAGAAAATTTTCTCTTCACATTCACGTACGTTTTATGACCAAAATTAGGGTTTATATAGGTTACATATTTTGACTTTTCAAATCCTAATTCAAACAGAAAAGTTACTAAATAGATTTCTAATTTTATTAGTAATCTATTTTTAAATTAAATATTATTTAATTAATTAGATTAATAAAATAATATTATCTTAATCAAATTAAGAAACCTATAATTAAAAAATTATAATTAAAAACAAACACTTTGCATAATTATAATTTAACCTCCAATAGTTTCCAAAACTATTAAATAAACTCTTAAAGATCATGAACTTAATAATTAAATCCTTAATCATTTATTTATATAATTTAACTTTAATTCCTCAATACTTTTTATTGTGTGACCCATTAGGTTCTTTCTTATGTTAGCAATGGAATTAGTTATAGACTTCTTAAGTCTAGATAAATTAATATAATTAATTTATCCTCAATTAACTCCTAAATTAAGAAACTAAATTCTATAGATTAAGAGTGACATCTAGCAATACATTATAACCCCTAATTGAGAAAGATTACAATATTAGTAAAACCTAATTCATATACAATTACTGTATGATACAATCCTTTTGCCTCATATATATCCACTATAGATTCTAGAGTATGAAAAATGTCTACTATATTAAATCATGGGTATTGAAACTTTTGACTAAAGTTGTTAATATAATTTTAGAGTTTCTGAAACTCTTTTCAGAACTGACCATGGCCATGGACTTATATTGTCATTTATGGCAAAATGGCTCCCTTTGCGATATCAACTCTATGTCATCTAGAGTGAAGAATCCTTTATTGATCTCTCACAACCTTCGCATGCTTCTCATATTGCCCAATCATTATCCTATGCGCAATCTCAATATGGATGACGGAGGCGTAAAGTCAAAGCATATATAATCCACAAATAAGGTACTATGAAAATCTTAAGTCTAAGGATTAGTCATACCATTATAACTAAGAAAAATGTCATAGACACGTGGATAATACTCCATATAGGTTTCTCAAGTGAGTTAATTCGATGAACTTGTTTTCTAATATGCATCCATATGTTAGACTAAGTGAATACCTTCACTAGTAGCTTATGAGATCAGCTACCTTCCTTCTCCAAAGAACAGTGTCAGAAACATAGAAAGCCATGCTCTATTTCGCACTCTAAGCAAAAGCAAGACACTCGGGATCGATTTACAGGCATGCAACCATTACTGGGGAGGCCATACCTGTTACCCAGAAATGCGGAAAGGCTTCCCATGGATCTAGACATGTACACATGCAAGTTTTGTTATTTAAAACATTTTAAACATAAAATGCAAAGTTGAAAAGTCTTACTTCTTTCCTTTACAATCTGGAATAGCAAGTGAACCTCTACACTCACTTCTAAGGGTGCCCATACATCATGTTGGTGATGGTGGTTCCGGTTTTGTTATGGGATCTTTAAGCTTCGATTCTAGCTTCACCAAGCTAAACCAAGCTTTCTCTCTCTAACCTTTGTCTTCTCTCTTCTTGTTTTTGTGTCATAACCAAACACTCACTAAGCCTTATCCAAGGATGGTTCTTCAGAAATTTCAGAGAGAATGAAGAAGAAGAAGATTAAGTTAGTTCTGTCTCTTACAGGATTATAGATAACATAGCATCCCAATGCTTATTATTTATACTCAACACTTTAGTGTTTTTCTGCAAAACTGTCATAAGCCACTTGCTTTATCAATTTCAGTAAATGAAACAAGTTAATGCCCACTTGCCCACTTGCCTACTTGCCTACTTGCCTTTCATTTCAACATTTGAATAAAAGCATTCCATGTGTCAAGCTTATTGATGGGCATATGTGTGTGAGAGAGAGAAAGTGTATAATATATATGTCATTATATATATAATACAATATTATAATCATTACATATATAAGATATTATTATTATATTATTGCTTTAGTTAACATTAAAACATGATATCTTTATATACTAATATAATATTCGTAAATCATATTTACGTAATCCTATAATTAACTTAAACATTTCCCACACTTATAAGTGCTAGCTCGTCCTTGCCGGAAAATATATTCTTTACAATAATGAATCAAATTGCTACCCGATCAAAGTATCATAACAATATCATTAACAAATTAATGATTATTGTATAATAGTAATTGTCATCATCATCAAGTAACCGACTGTGTGTAACCCTCTGGGTTCATTGTGTATTGGACATAAGTGGATACAAACTCCTTCGAATCACTTTGGTACAACTCTTTGTAACCAAAGTTTCAAATGATAATGACCGACCTTTAGAAAGATGCCATGACCCCTAGACACTAATTAATCCATATAGTTGTACGTGCATCTAGTAAAGTCTCTCTACTGTCGACTCCCAATCGAGTACTGGTCATGGTATCATCAAACTCCTAATTCAATCATAGGACCTAAACTTTAATCATATACAAGATTCATATATTTGCGAAACACCTTTCCGGATATATATGATTTTGCCAAAGACTTTATTCCCATATATAACAGTTGCCCCTAGGATCTCAAGCTTCAAAATCTGAGCCAACAGATTCCTTCTTAGTCATCACCTGTCCTCATACACTTAAGCACATTGCTAACAAGCTTTTTTCACTAGGCGTGGCTAGCCCGGTGGGATATACACAAGTGAACGATGTGCCTCAATGTGTAGGGCAGCTATGACACCTTAGGTCAAAGGACTAGTGGTACGCTCTACGGCTGTGTGACTTATCATTGACTGTGAATAATCACTCATGTGATTCGTTACATTTGGTCACATTTAGTAATACGTTCTCCAATGCATTACCTATGTTTATGCTCTTGTGATATGAGACTCGTCACCCAACTATTAGCATCTAATACTAATCATTTGCAACATCAAACATACCAGTCCTGCAATGTCATAGTCTCATATGATATTACTTCAACTAGGAACTGATTCAGATGTATTTAAATCAAAACTCTGTACTCATACTTATAACTTTTTGCAAATAGAGTCCTGAAATCATAATACATCACGAGATCTCATTCTGCATTTTATATATACAATGTATATCAATAACTTTATATGTAAAATGATATAAAATCTATTTTATTAATTATAAACAAGTTTACAAATTGTTATAGAATTATATATACATAAGGATGATATTCCTGAACTGTATGACACTATTGGCTCTAGGGCATATCTCCAACAAACTCTCATTTGCATTAGAGCCAATCACTATGGTATCCAATACCCATCCTCTTTAGACGATGATCCAATTATTGTTGTGTCATCGGCTTAGTCAGTGAGTCTGCCACGTTATCCGCGGACGAGGTTTTCTATACTATGATCTGTTTATATAATATAAACTCTCTGATCAAGTGGTATTTTCTCTTAATATGTTTAGACTTCTAGTAAGATCTTGACTCCTTAGCCTGAGCTATTGCTGCATTATTGTCATAGTACAAAGTTACTAGGTCAATTATGAAAAGAATAACTTTGAGTTCTGTAACAAACTTACGAATCCAGACAGCTTCAGAGTGACATACTCAGCTTCTGTAGTAGAGTCAGCTGTGGTAGTCTGTTTGGAACTCTTCTAACAGACAATACCTCCATTACATAAGAAGACAAATGCAAAAATAGACTTTCTATCATCCACATCTAATTGAAAATCAGAATTAGTGTAACCCTCAAGTTTCAACTCATTACCTCCCCAATAAGTCAAAACCAAATCCTTAATTCTTCTCAAGTACTTCAGTACTCGTTTGACCACAGTCTAATGTTCTTCTCCTGGATTAGCCTAATATCGGCTCATAATACTCACAGCATATGCTATTTCAAGTCTAGTACATAACATAGCGTATATAAGACTATCTATTGCCAAAGCACAAGGAATCTTCTGCATACGCTCACGCTTGGCTTTAGTCTTGGGTCCTATTTCTCGAGAGAGACGGACACCGTGACTGCAGGGTAAGAAACCCTTCTTAGAGCTATCTATACTGAACCTCTTTAGTACTTTATCTATCATTCGTTTCACTTTATCTCTATAGATACGAATACCCAAAATGAAGGTTACTTCTCTCAAATCTTTCATGGAGAAAACATTAGACAACCATAATTTAACCTAAGATAACATACCCACATCATTTTCTATAAGTAGTATGTCATATACATACAATACAAGGAATATGATGACATTGTTATTCTCTTTTCTGTAGACATAGGGTTCATCAATATTCTTGATGAAGCCAAATAATTTGACTGCATCATCAAATCGTATGTTCTAGCTTCTAAAAGCTTTCTTTAATCCATAAATGGGTCTATGCAACTTACATATCTTATGACTATCACCAGATGTAACAAACCCAATAGGCTGTTGCATGTATATAGACTTTTCAATGAAACCATTAAAAAAGGTTGTCTTCACATCTATCTGTCATATCTTATAGTTATAATAAGCTATAATAGAAAATAATATTCTAATGGATTTAAGCATAGCTACAGGCGAAAAAGTTTTATCAAAATTAACTCATTGTTTCTTATTATAACCCTTTGCCACCAAACTAGCTTTAAAAGTCTCTACTTTTCCATCTTTACCCAATTTTCATTTGTAAACCCATTTACAATCGATAGGAACAATTCTTTTTGGTGGATCAACAATTGACATATCTAGTTAGCATACATGGATTCCATTTTAGATTTCATTGCCTCAAGCTATCTTTCAGAATCAATATTGAATATCGTTTCTGTATAGGTTCTAGGATCTTCCCTCTGTATATCTTCTTATAATAAATGATTCAAAATAATTTTCAGAAAGAAAATAATATCTTTGAGGAGGGCATGATATCCTACTAGATCTATGAAGAGTTTGGTCTATATAAGATTGAAGATAAAATAGAACTAGTTCATCAATATGTACTAGTTCATCTGCATCAACAAGCTCATCCATCTGAGGTTGATCATCATCAAGATTTCTAGACTCCTTTGAAATCTCAATCTTTCTACCTACACTATTGTCTTCAATGAACTCATTCTTGAGGAACTTAGCTTATCTACTGATCAAAATTCTTTGATCAGCACGAAAGTAGAAATAATATCATAAACTATGTTTAGGCTATTCAATGAATCGACATTCTCAGACTTAGCATCTAGCTTCCCATTGTTAACTACTTTAACATAAGCTGGATATCCTCAAGGCTTCATATAATTAAAGCTCGGAAACTTTCTATGCCATATCCATACGGTGTCTTGGGAACTACTTTGATGGAGTCTTGTTCAAGATATATATTGTGATATATAGGGCATATCCCTAAAGATATATAGGTAAGTCTGTGAAGCTCATTATGGATCGTACCATATTTAATAAAGTACAACTCTTCCTTTCCGATACACCATTATATTGTGGTGTATAAGGAGATATAAGCTGAGAAAGTGTACCATTAATCTTAAGAAATTCTAAAAATTCAGTACTCAAGTATTCACCTCCAAAATTAAATCATAGAATCTTAATACTCTTTTTTGTTTATTTCTATACTTCAGCTCTGAATTCTTTGAACTTTTCAAAAGATTCAGATTTGTACTTCAATAAGTACACATAACTATATCGTGAGTGATCATCGATAAAGGTTATGAAGTATGAAAAACCACCTTTGGCCATTTCACTAAATGAACCACATACATCAGTATGTATCAATTCAAGAACTTCACTAGCTTTATTCCCTTGTCCAACAAAGGGCGATTTGGTCATCTTACCTTAAAGATAGGATTTACAAGTTGGGTAGGGTTCATAACCCAATAGACCTATCAGTCCATCACTACCCATCTTCACAATCTTTTTATCTCCAATATGACCTAATCTATGATACCTTATAAGTTTTGAATTAAGTTCATTTCTAGATCGTTTCTTATTAATAGTATTAGTCATGTTAATTTCATTAGTCTCAAGAACATATAAACCATTTACATTCAAGCCGTTGCCAATCAATTTATTTCTCAAATAAACACCACATTTACATCTATCAAACATAAAAGTGTAACTCTATTTACACATTTGATGAATAGACAAAATGTTTTTATTGACAGTATCAAAATACATACTTTTGTACAATATAAAAACATGACTAGAAGGCAGAACAATTCTGCACGTCACTAAGCAAGTGGCAACAACTGTTGGTCCATTTGCCATCTTCAGTGTCACTTCACCTTCCTTTAGTAACTGCTTACTGTGAAGGTCCTGCAATGACACACAAATATGAGAAGTGGCAGCTGAATCAATTATCTAGCTATTCAAATCTGAACTAACACTTAATTCAGTTTCTATAACATGACAAGAAAGTGTACCTTGCGCCTTCCTTTGTCTCAGGCTTTCCATGTAAAGAGGATAATTTCTCTTCTAATGCCCAAGCTTTTTGCAATGGTGACACTCATCATTGGCTTGGCTACTGACAACTCGTTTGCCTTTGCCCTTCTCCTTTTTGGAGAAACCTCTTTTGGGTCTAACCTTGGAGGACTTCTTGCCTTTACTTTTCGATGTCTTAACATAAAACACCGCAGCAAGAATAGTTTCCTTCCCTTTACCCTTTGAGACTCTCTTATGAAATGAAACAATTTCATTCATAAGTTTAAGAAGAGTATATTCTAGTTTGTTCATATGATAATTGGTAATAAACTAGTCAAAGCTAGATGAGAGTGACTGAAGGATCAAATCCGTCTGTAATTCAAAGTCTATAGAAAACACCAAAGAGGTCAACTGACTTATGAGGTTTATCATATTCATAAGATGAGACTTCAGAGGTATTCTTAGACTAAGTTTCATACCAAACAAAGCAGTAGACAATTCGCATCGCATGTAACTGGAACTCTCCCCAAACAATTCTACTGCCTGTAACAAACTGGTCAAAGCTAGACGAGAGTGATTGAAGAATCAAATTTGTCTGTAATTCGAAGTACATAGAAAACCCTAAAGAGGTCAGCTGATCTATGAGGTTTATCATGTTTATAAGATAAGTCTTTAGAGGCATTCTTAGACTAAGTTTCATACTAAACAAAGCAGTGGATAACTTGCACCACCTGTAACTAGAACTCTCCCTAAACAATTCCACTAAAGAATGATAGATTGATGAGGCGTCCTCCATGTCCTTAAGTTGAGTTTGCAAGTCATCACTTATAGATGCTAGTATATACGTTCTAGCTCTAAGATTATCATCCTTCCATTTCTAGAAGGTCTCTATTTTCTTTGGTGTAGTCTCCTCTAAAAGGGACTTGGGCATAGGCCCTTGAAGGACATAGTCAATGCGTTTAGAATCTAGAACAATTCTAAGATTCTGATACCAAACCTTATAGTAAGGTTTAGTAAGCCTATAGATATCTAGGATTTTGAGAAGAGGGTTACTCATTGTTCTCCCACTAAAAAAATGATCTATAGAAAATAAAAATACATCAGAATGTATTACTGTATATATCATACTATTCAGTTATAGACTTTAAATTAAATAGTTCTCTCACTACTTTAATTATATCTCATACTCCCTCAATGAGAAAACTGTAATCCAATTACAGATTTTCATAGGTGATCATATTCTTATCAAGCTCACAAAACCTCACCTAACAAATATTGGTTAAGCAAGCCCAATAAGTTAGAAACTCATTTTTGTTTGTAACTATTTACAAGATATGATCAATCTTCCTCTGAGAAAAAACACCTCACCTAACTATTCTTGTGCAGTGTCGATCCAATCGCCCTTTTTAGACACAAGTATCGACCCTTTCTCCAAAGAGGTCGATACTTTCTCAAACAATGTGACACATTTTCAAAATGTATTGACCCGATTGCTAGCAAGTATCGACACTCGATATTTTATGCATGCAAGTATTGATACTTCCTCAAAGTGTCGATACTTGCTCCTATTATCTAGGAAGTATTAATACTTAAAAATATCGATACTTTCCATCAATTTCACTAATATCTACCATCTATTCATAATATCGATACTCAATTATGGGAAAAATTAAGTATCGATACTTTTATCTTGCAAGTGTTGATACTTTTCTCAAAGTGTCGATACTTACTTCCGTTACGATGGTAAGTATCAATATTTTCCATCGGAGTATCAATACTCACTGATCCAGAATGATACTGGAACTCAAGTATCGACACTTTCACTGTGGGTATCGATAATTTTAACAAAAATGCGATACTTGTATCAAATATGTTGATACTTGGCAATAGCTCGAAGTATCAATACTTTCCACAAAGGTATTGATACTAATTGTATCCAGAACGATACTCTGTTCTTTTTATCGATTTTCAGTGTTTCCAAAACATATCAAATCAACACAAAACAACTTCATTCTTTATCTAAGCCACAACAAACATACATATGAACATATATCAACATCTCAATACTTATTTCCAAAAAATACACACATAAACAAATCAACAGTGCTTTGATACCACTTGAGGCAAACAGTGCTGGAAACATAGAAAACCATGCTCTATTTTGCATTCTAAGCAAAAGCAAGAAGCGCGGGATCGGTTCTCGGGCGCGCGACCACTGTTGGGGAGGTTATGCCCGTGACACAAACATGTGAAAAGGCTTCACATGGATTTAAACATGTACACATGCATGTTTAAAATTTTTTAAACATAAAATATAAAGTGAAGAAGTCTTACTTCTTTCATTTATAATTCGGAATAGCAAGTGAACATTTGCACTCACTTCTAAGGGTGTCCACACATTGGTGTTGGTGATGGTAGTTCCGACTTCATTATGGGATCTTCAAGCTTCGGTTTTAGCTTCACCAAGCTAAACCAAGCTTTCTCTCTCTAACTTTTATCTTCTCTCTTCTTGTTTTTGGTTTACAACCAAACACTCACTAAGCCTTCTTTAAGGATGGTTCTCTAGAAATTTCAAAGAGAATGAAGAAGAAGAAGATTAAATCAGTTTTGTCTCTTACAAGATTATAGATAACGTAACATCCCAATGCTTATTATCTACACTCAACACTTGAATGTTTTTCTGCAAAACTGTCATAAGCCACTTGCCTTGTTTATTTCATTAAATGAAATAAGAAAATGCCTACTTGCCAACTTGCCTTTCATTTCAACATTTGAACAAAAGCAATCCATGAGTCAAGCTTACTGATAGGCATGTATGTGTGAGAGAGAGAAAGTATATAATATACATATATCATTATATATATAATACAATAATATAATTATTACTTATATAAGATATTATTATTATATTATTGCTTTAATCAATATTAAAGCGTTATATCTTTATATATTAATATAACATCGCTAAATCATATTTATGTTATCATATAATTAATTGAAACTTTTCCTATGCTTACGAATATTAGCTCGTCCTTATTAGAAAATATATTCTTTACAATAATGAATCAAATTGCTACCCGATCAAAGTATCAGAACAATATCATTAACAAATTAATAATTATTGTATAATATCAAATGCCATCATCATCAAGTAACCGACTGTGTGTGACCCCCTAGGTTCGTTGTGTACTAGACATTTTGTATCACTTTGGTACAACTCTTTATAACTTAAGTTCCCAATGATCATGACCGACCTCTTGCAAGACGTCATGACCCCTAGACACTAATAAATCCATATAGTCGTACGTGCATGTAGTAAAGTTTCTGTATTTATCAACACCCAATCGAGTGCGGGTCATGGTATCATCAAACCCTTAACTCAATCATAGGATCAAAACCTAATCATATATAGGATTCATATATCTACAAAACACCTTTCTGAACATACATGCTTTGGCCAAAGACTTTATTTCCGTGTATGACAGTTTCACCTAGGATTTCAAGCTTCAAAATCTAAGCTAGTAGATTCCATCTCGATCATCACCTGTACTCATACACTTAAATACCTTTATGAACATATATATACAATATTCATATATCCACAAAACACCTTTATGAACATACATGCTTTGGCCAAAAACATTATTTTCATGTATGACAGTTTCATCTAGGATCTTAAGCTCCAAAATCTGAGCTAGTAGATTCCATCTCGGTTATCACCTATACTCATACACTTAAATACATTGCCAGCAAGTTTTTTTCACTAGGCGTGGCTAGCCCAATGCGATATACACAAGTGAACAATGTGCCTTAATACGAAGGGCAGCCATGACACCTCAAGTCAAATAACTAGTGGTATACTAGTATGGCTGTGTTACTTATCATTGACAGTGGATAATCAGTCATGCGATTCATCACATTTGGTCACGTTTAGTAATACGTTCTTCAACGCATTACCCATGTTTATGCTCTTGTGACATGAGACTCGCCACCTAACTATTTGTATCCAATACTAATCCTTGGCAGCATCAAATATACTAGTCATGTAATATCATAGTCTCATATGACATTACCTCAACTAGTAACTAATTCAGATGTATTAAAAGCAAAACTCTATACTCGTAACTACAACTTTTTGCAATAGAGTCCTGACATCATAATACATCATAGGATCTCATTCTGCATTATATATATATAATATATATCAACAACTTTACATGCAAAATGATATAAATGCCGTTTTATTAATCGTAAACAAGTTTATAATTTGTTACAGATTTACATAAACATAAGGATAACGTCCCTGAACCGTATGACACAATTGGTTCTAAGACATATCTTCAACAAACATAACATATGCCAATCTAATATGGATTTATCAATGTCTTAGTGTTAATAATCCTAAGATTTGAAACATTTAAAAATGATATATAAGCAGTCAACATAGACAAAACTTATAAATAAATTATCAATTTTATTAATCAATACAATAATGTACAATTACATTTTCATCCCTATTGGATCTAGGGCATATAACCAACAAATATCACTAAATATAATATTTTTAATAATGCATCTTTAAGTTTTCAAAGGCAGATATGACCTTCTATGAATGTTGCATCCCAGTAGTAGAGTATTTCTTTTCTAGGTCTGGGAATTAATAGTATTATGTATTTATTCACTTATTAGTTTCTTATTTCATCTTATCCTTATTAAATATATGATTGTTTGGAGATATGGATAACTATAGTCTTTCTTGTCTTTTATTACTTTGGTCATCCTTCTTGAGCGTAGTGAAGGGAACGACCAAAACACAGCCAACATCGGCAGAGGCACGACGCCCGGGATAGCGTCCCCGGCTCACGACTACCGGATACGGATGAAGAGAGCCACTGCTGTCACATGGGAAGTGCAAAAAAACTCACCCAAGGACCAAAGACATAGATATATGTGCATTTTAAAATTTTAAACTTCTTAAACAAAATTATCAACACATAAAAGTATATATACCTTTAGTGTCGATCTCCGAAATAAGCTACTTGTTAGCTTGAGCGCATGTCACACACACATCGAATTGATAGCGATGGGTTCCAATTACTCGGATTCGTGTATGAAAACTCAAGAACAAGTTTTCTAGATCAAGAAAACTTCTAGTTCTTTAAAAAAAGGAGGAAACCATGAAAACCATTTTCATCTTTTCCTCTTCTTCCTTTCTCTCTCTATTCTTCTCTTCCTTCTTCCCTTATAAGTTTTATTCAAAACAAAAACTCAACCATTCAACAATGGCGTCTCGGCGGTGGCAGAGAAGGGAGAAGAAGAATAGGCTCACTAATTAGGGGTTTTACAAAATCCCTAATAGTGAATCCAAATTTTCCAAAAGACCCATGTGCCCTTTTTATATGTCCTTCACTTACACTGTTCAAAACAAAGAAGTGGATTTCCAAGTGTCACATGCTCATGAATGAATTCCAAATTCCATTCATGTTACATTAAAGTTTAATCCAACTTAAAATATCTTAATATATATATATATATATATACACGCTTAAAATATTTTATAAGAGAAAAAGTGTTATTTTATTTATGCAATATAAATAAAATATAATGATTATATTTTAATATTATATCATATATAAATGGCACCATGTGATATTGCCAAATATTTTTTAGTATTTAATGTTTGAATGTCAATCATTATATATAATATTTAACATTCAAACAATAAATACTAAAAGACATTTGGCAACATCACATGGTATCATTTGTCAAGCAAGGATCCAATTGATCAAATAACAATTATTTAATCATTAGTAAATAAATAATTTATTTATTAATATCCTTATGACAAAATATATTTTCTTAGTTTCAATATTTTCATAAATCATATTTACGTAATCCAAATTATTACCGAAATATTTTTCACGCATACGTGTGTTAGTACATCTTAGCCAGGAAATTAATTTTTTACAATAAAGAATTAAATTGCTATCCAATCAAGTATCATAACAATATAATTAACTAACTTAATGAATATTATATATAGCAATAACCATCATCATCAAGTAACCGATATGTGTGTGACCGCATGAATCAAAGTTCCCAATGATCATGAGCAACCTCTAACAAGATGCCACGACCCCCAGATACTAATGAATTCATATAGTCGTACATGCATGTAGTAAAATTCATCTACTGTCGTCTCCCAATCGAGTACGGGTCATAGATAATCAAACCCCTAACTCAATCACAAGAATAGGGTCTCAAATCATATATAGGATTCGTGTATCTAAAAACACCTTTTCGAAAATATGTACTCTGGCTAGATATTTTATTTTCAAGTATGACATCCCCACCTAGGATCTCAAGTTCCAAAATCTGAACAAGCATATTTCATATTGGTCATCACCTGTCCTCATACACCAAGAACACATTGCCAACAAGCTTCTTCCACTAGGCGTGGGTAGTCTGGTACGATATACACAAGTGAACAATGTGCCTCAATGCAGATGGTAGCCATGACACCTCAGGCCAAAAGACTAGTGGTACACTAGTACGACTGTGTGACGTATCATTGACTGTGGATAATCACCCTCGTAATTCATCACATTTAGTCACGTTCAGTAACACATTCTCCAACGTATCACCAATGTTTATGCTCTTGTGACATAAAATTCGTCACCCAACTATTAACATCC
This sequence comes from Cedrela odorata, assembly GCA_035584115.1. Classification (NCBI taxonomy): domain Eukaryota; kingdom Viridiplantae; phylum Streptophyta; class Magnoliopsida; order Sapindales; family Meliaceae; genus Cedrela; species Cedrela odorata. The sequence goes on from JAXCLQ010011945.1 coordinate 27,445, forward strand.
AATACTAATCCTTGGCAACATCAAACATACCAGTCACGCAATGTCATAGTCTTATATAACATCACCTCAACTGAGAACTAATTTGAATGTATTTAAATTAAAACTCTGTACTCATATCTACAACTCTTTGCAAATATAGTTATGACATCATAATACATCACGGGATCTCATTCTACATTATTTACTTATTAAAGCAATTGTAAATGCAAAATGATATAAATGTCATTTTATTAATTGTGAACAATTTACAATTAATTACAAAAATATTTATATACTAGGAATGATATCCTTAAACCATATGACACAATTGGTTTGAGGGCAAATCTCTAACACATACTGGTTTCATTATTAAAACTAAAAAATAGTTGACTTAATATTTTTGTGCCGAGAACCTTTACAAATGAGCTGTTCTAATGCATACTAATGTCATGACACCGATGCCAATAGACATTTTTAAAACACACTAGTATCCTGCAAACACTGATTCACATTGTTGCAAACTGATTCAGATATTGATATTTTGTAAATTTGATTTATTACTAATTTAATAATGCTTGATTTTTATGAATTTAAAATACTAACTCATTTTGTAGTTGATGATAGTTTGTAATTTAGAAGTTGCAAATTTTTATTAAAATTATATATTGTTTGGGAACAGCATGAGACATAAATAAAGTCTAATGGGCTTTGGGTCACCAAATGGGTGATACAGAACCTAAGCTGAAGTTCCACAAAGGATAGAGGAAATCCAAGTTTAGCTTAAGCTCAGGGGAGCTTGACTATGAATTCCTAGACTTTTTTCGATTATGAGGGTCTCAGATGCAATATGGTGAAGGTCTCAAACATACAATTAAATCCGAGACCATTTTAAGCAAAGACTTTTGAGACCTCTCAATAATTATATATTGATAAAGAATTCAGTTTCTTTCTGGTTTATTTTGTAATAAGAATCCATGGCCTAGTAGGTGTATTCTACAAGAACGACTGAAGATCCCCAATTTTTGGAATACCGATATTTATAAAGTTAAGTTTCAATGATTCCCAAAATCTGAATACATTAGGATTATAATTTCCAAATTCTACAAGAATCTCAATAAGTTTGGGAGACTTAGCAAGAAGCGAGATATATAAAGGTAGCCAAGGGCAACCAAGTATGCACGGGCACTTTCAAGCTAGTTTTGCATAAGTTAACGTTGCCATTATCTTTCTTCTTAACTCCTATAAGTAAAACCCTAACTTAAGTATCAAAGGGTTTTTTTGCCAAACCATCGATTTTACTCCTTAGATTTTGTTGTGATTTCAAGTAAAAGAACAACGAAACAAGTAAAGAAGAATATTACTATTGTACAAAGCTCCCAAAAGGATTTTTGCTACATCAACATCTGGCACCTTCTGTAAGAATTTTTAACAATAAGCCAAAAACAACAGCAATCCGAAGAAGAGCCATAGCAATGACATGAACTTATGGAACTAGAAACTAGACAACTACAAGAGAGAATTCCAAAAAAAATCCTCTCAAAGCAACAGCAACAGCAACAGCTAATCGGGATGATAACAATCAACAATCACCCTTTAAAGGCATAAATCGCAATTCAGAGGCTTCATCCCCTCATCAAAATCCTTTGAACCTAGGAGATGTAGAAACTGTCTAGTGGGCACAAAGGTTGACTGACAGTGAAAGAAAACATGCAGAAAAAGATAGAAGAATTCAAATGTTAGTTGTAGAAGTTGTGGAGATGAAAAGAATGTTTCAAGGCAATTCTCTTAGATTAAGGATACTTACACTATCGGAGGCCATGGAAAGTAACATTCCAAGCATCACATGTGCCAGGGATAGTGAAGCAAATCCCTAGCAAAATACCACCAAAAAGAGGTATACCATCATGTAAAAAAGAAAGAGAAAGGTTTTCGGCTATCCTTTAGAAAAGCTCAGAAATGACGATGCTATTTTCATGTTTATTAATGAACCAAGCCTTGAATCCCAGTACTCCTCGAATGGCTCGACAACAGCCCACAAGCGGAAGCAAGAAAGCAATTATAGCCTAGAAGACATGAGGATGTTCCTTAATTGAAAATATCAAAAGAAGAAAGAAGGCTTTAAGCGAAGCCCATCTCGGGGAAAGGAATATAGGGAACATGACAAAAAGGTTAATAACCTAGAAGCTTGAGTTATGAAGTTGGTAGAGGAGTTGGAGGAACTGAAGAGATGAAATCAAAGGAGGAACAATGAACCAATGCCTCGATTGGAGTTGCATCAAAAATCCCCCTTCTCCCGGAGGATCCTAGGCCTTGTTCTTCCCAAAAAGTTCAAAATGCTTAATATAACTCCCCTTATGGGAAAAACTAATCCATCGCTACATATGGATTTCTTTAAGGAAATGATCTTAATACAAGGTCTAAGTGAAACTCAAATGTGTCACTTGTTCCCATTAACATTAGAGGGGCAAACAAGGAGGTGGTTTTCAAGCTTAACCCCTAACAGTATCCATAACTTTGATCACTTGTACGAGGTATTTATCAACGAGTTTAGAGTGGATCCTATTGCTAGCCTTAAAACTCCGAGCTCATTGCTGTTGATAAAACAAAAAGATGGAGAAAGCCTTAAGAACTTTGTTAAGAGATATCATGACGAAGTGATGGAGTTGGAAGTTTATCTTTACTCTTTGTCATTGGAAGGTCTTAGGAAAGGTTTACGAGTAGCCTGAGGATGGTACGTAATATAAAAACCATCCATCACCACCTATAAAGTGGCTTAGAGGAAATTATTGAATGAAATCAAAATCGAAGACCAGAGCATCCTCAAACTGAAAGAAGAGAGGATGTTAGGACTGACATCACATGACGACATGCAACCCCCAAAGTAATACACTAGGAAGAGATGAGATGATAAGAAGAATTTTTTAGAGTACAATAGAAAAAAAGGTCGAATATCTGAGCAAACTAGAATGGGTAATATAAGGGATAAGTTTTGTAACAATCGGTACTCACTTTTGTAGGGATTACTTCTTAAGGTGAAGGTCCAAGGTTCGAGACGTGAGGGAGGCGAACTTCCCTTAAGGGAATGAGCAAATACCTCGGTAGTTGAGACTGAAGGTCTCAGAGGGTCAAGAGATAAATTTCTACTCAGTAAGCCCGTAAGAGACACTAAGCTGTAATGGCGAAAACTCAGTAGTTTGGGTAAGGAGCCTAGGAGACCGGGGTTGTTATAACTTTCCCTAAAAAAGGCAACACTCACCAAGAAGAGATGATACAAAAATGGTAGCCCAACTTCAAGAAAAAAAATGGTATTCACCTCATTAAATGCCCCTCCTCACAAATCCTTTATGAATTCAAAAGAAGAGGAGCTCTATTGATGGAGCCTAGCCCCATAAAAGCAAAACCGAGTGAAAAATCGAAGAACAAGTTTTGCGAGTTTCACCAAAATGTTGGACATCTGACAAATGAGTGCTTCAACCTCAAGAACCAAAATGAAGTCCTTATCAGAAATAATTATCTAGTCGATTTCATGGCAAATAATAGAGAAAGGCTCAGCACTCTAGATCAAAAGGCCGGATATGAGAAAGGGTATGAACACTAGGCAATGATGATCTCTAGCGAAACTATATTGCCATGAAACTCAAATAGGGCGAGAAAGAACTATTTAAAATACTCACTGTCCAATTCACTTCAGATGATCAAGTCATTAACGTAAAAGCCAAGAAAAAGTAAAAGGTCGCCTTAGTCCCAATCATGTTCATGGATGAAGAAGAGGTAAGGGTACACTACCCATATGATGACACTGTAGTCATAACTTTAGCAGTGGGAACAGCTCAGCTTAGCCAAATATTAGTAGACACAGGAAGTTCAGCCAACATCATCCATAAAAAGACCTTAGATTCCTTAGGATTTGAAGATTTAAGACTGAGACCAATAAAATAGCTCTTCATGGTTTCGACGAATCATGCATCTACCTATTAGGCATAGTATAGTTGTCTATGACCATGAGAGCAAAGCCCTATCAAAAGACCACGATAATTAAGTTCTAAGTAGTCATTCTCAACATGCCTTACACCATGATTCTCAGAAGACTTTTCCTCAGGACTACAAAGACAGTGGAAAGTATTCATTAACTGAAGTTGAAATTTAGGGCAGGAGAAGGTATTGGCATCATCAAGAGAAATCAAAATGAGGCTCGATCATGCTTTACCGCCTCATCAAAAGGCTTATACTATCTGTCAAAGCGTCTTTGAGAAGAAATCCTAGAAACCAATGATGAGAATCTAGAGCATAAGCGAATAATAAGAAGTTTGAACAGAGAAGCCAATCAAGGTAACATGTCTTCAATGATTGAGCTAATAGAAGAATTAGAATCTGTCATCTAAAACAAGTCTATCATCCAGAATAAGGAAACTCCGCAAAAAAATAGTCATTGTTGGCTCTTATCTCTCCAAGGAGCAGAAGATGAAACTCAAAGGCATATTAGACAACATATGGATGTTTTAGCATAAACACACGAGGACACGCCAAGAATTGATCCTCGAATAATCTCTCATCAATTTTTATTGACCCCAAATATAAACCCGTGAAACAAAAGAGACGACTGTTCAAAGATGAACATTGAAAAGTGATGCACATTGAAGTAAAACAATTAATGAAAACAAAATTCATCAAAGAAGTACACTATCTAGAGTAGGTGTCAAACATAGTTATGGTGAAAAAGGCTAATCGAAAATGAAGAATGTACGTCGACTTCACAGACTTAAATAAAGCCTACCCAAAAGATAGTTTTTCACTCCCTAAAATTGACTAAATAGTAGACTTGACAGCAGGACATGAATTGTTGAGTTTCATGAATGCCTTCTTATGATATAATCATTTCAGGATGCACAAGCCAGATCAAGAAAAGACTTCGTTCATAACTGACCAAAGGTTGTATAGCTACAAGGTAATGGACTTTGAACTAAAGAATACGGGGGCGACATTCTAGAGGCTGGTTAATCAGGTTTTCAAATCCTTGATCGGGTCAACCATGGAAGTCTACATTGACAACATGATTATAAAATCATTAAGGGTCTGCTACCATCGAAGACATCTAGAAGATACTTTTTTCGATCTGAAAAATATAACATAAAGTTGAATCTTGAGAAGTGTACATTTAGAGTCCAAGCCTGGAAGTTCCTAGGATACATGGTCAGTGAGGGTGGTATTGAAGTCAATCCACAAAAGATCAAGGCAATATTAGATATTAAATTCCCCACCACATTTAAAGGAATTACAAAGCTTAACATAGAGATTAGCCGCAGTAAGCAGGTTCTTATCTAAGGCAATAGGCAGGTGTTTTCTTATTTTCAAAATTATGAAGAAATGAAAGAAAATTAAGTGGACCAAAAAATGTGAAAACAGTTTCCAAGAGCTGAAACGGTACCTCACATTACCACCACACCTAACAAGTACTGAAATTGAAAACGTGTTGTACCTTTACCTTGCGATAAGCTACCATTCTGTAAGTTCAATCTATGTAAAGGAAGATTTAGAGAAAATTCATCTCCTTATCTATTACACTAACAAAACACTGCTGGATGCTGAGATAAGATATTCTTCTCCTGAGAAGTTGACACAAGAGTTGGTGGTAGCAGCAAGAAAGTTACGACCTTACTTCTAGGCTTATCAGGTGGTGGTTCTCACAAACCAGTCCCCAAAATAAATTCTCCACTGACCTAACCTATTATGGATAACTGGTGAAACGATGGAATGAGCTTAGTAAATACGACATCTCCTACAAACAAAGAAAAGTCATAAAAGGGGCAAGCTCTGGCAGACTTTGTGGCAGAAAGGTCAATATCCGAACACCTCTTCGTCCATTAAATTACAAAAGACACCCCACGTCAGTTACAAGGGAATTCATCTCTGCCAAACATGACCGAACCGGTTTGGAATCTCTTCATCGACAAAACTTTAAATACATAATGAGGAAGAGCTGAAGTTTTCCTAGTAAGCCCAAAAAGCATTGAGGTAATACATTTGTTAAAGTTTAACTTTAAGGTTATAAATAATAAGGCAAGATATGAGGCTCTAATTGCAAGAATCAATCTAGCTTAGACTTTGGGGATCACAAGTCTAGACATTTACTGTGATTACCAACTAATAGCCAGTTAAATCGACGGGCAATTCTAGGCCCATGAGAGAAACATGCAAGCGTATTTAGTAAAGGCAAAACAACTCCTAAGCACCCTAGGGGCAAATACAATAAGGCAAATCCTAAGATCAGAGAACTCAAAAGCTAAAATTCTGTAAAAAATTAGCCTCCACCTTTAAAGAAATTGCTCCCACTTTGGTTCCAATCGAAGTCTTACAACAAAAGAGCACTTAAGTAGGAAATAACTAACTCTTCGTAGCCTAACTCAACTCTCACCATTCATGGATGAAAGAGATAAAATCTTATATCTAAGAAGGAAAGTTCCCGTATAACAGGGATAAAGTAAGAAGGATTAATAATAAGTCTCCAAGGTATACCATTATTAACTGAAAATTATACAAATAGGGTTTCAGTATTCCATATTTGAGATGCCTTAGACCCGAAAAAACTGAACGAGTTCTTAACGAAATCCATCATGGAGTATGTTGAGGTCATAGAGGAGCACGTACATGACAATGTATTAAAACAACCCCTTGAGAAGCTAACACCCTTGACAAGCTCTTGACCTTTTTCTTAATAAGCATTAGATCTCATCAGCCTCATGCCTTCTAATCAAGCTAACACCAAGTACGCAATAGTGGTCATTAATTATTTCACCAAATAGGTGGAAGTCGAACCGCTAGTTGGCATCACCAAGAAAAAAGTTAAGGCTTTTCTTAAGCAAAATGTTCTCTATCAATTAGGAATACCTCAAGTAATAATTGTGGACAACGAAAAGAAATTTGACAACTCAAATTTTTGAGATTTTTGCTTAGATTTCTCAATTGATCTCAGGTTTCTGACACATGCTCATCTAAAAGTTAACAAACAAGTGAAAGTTGCCAACAAAGTAATCAAGAAAACACTAAAAAAGAAGATTAATGAGCATGAGGGTGCATGGATTGATAACCTTCCAGAGGTCTTTTGGGCTTATAGAATAACTCCAAAGGTTGTCACCTGTGAAACCCCCTATTGTTTGGCCTTTGGATGAGAAGTAGTAATTCTTATTGAGTTTGACGTACTAACATTTTTAATCAGCAACTACGGTGAAGTAAGTAATGACAGAAGTATATGTTTGGAGCTGGATCTACTTGAAGAAAAGAAGGATCATGTGATGATGAAGGCAGCAGCTTACCAACAAAGAGTGGCTAAGTACTATAACAAAAATGTTTGGCACCATACCTTCCAAATCAAAGACTGGGTCTTGAAGCAAGTCACCTTTAACACTAGAGTGCTAAGGGAAGGTGTTCTAGAGGCCAACTGGGAAGGACCATATAAAGTTACCCAGATTCTAAGACCTGAGGTCTACAAGTTAGAATCTCCGAAAGAATGTAGGGTTAAAAAACCATGGAATGCAGAATAAGTCCGGAGCATGACCTCAAGACGTAAAAGAGTGAAATGATTCATAAATGACCATATTATACTTTTATCTCAGGGTAATACTGTTAATAGCTTGAATAAGTCCAAAGTATGAGCTCATGATGTATAAGAGCGAAATGGTTATTAAATGACCACATTTTAATTTGATTTTAAGGTAATATGATTCATAACTCGAATAAGCCCTAAGCATAACTTCTGGACATACAAAAGCAAAGTAGCTTCCAAATGTCTACATCCTATTCTTCTTAGGGTAATATTATTCATAGCTTGAATAAGTTCAGAGCATGACCTCAAGACGTGCAAGAGCAAAATGGTTCATAAATAACCACGTTCTAATTTCAACTCAGAGTAATACTATCCAGAGCTCAAATAAGTTTAGAGTACGACCTCAGGATGTATAAGAGCAAAATGGTTCCTAGTTAACCACAATCTAATTTCATCTCAGGGTAATATGATCTACAGCTCAAATTGAGCACAACTTCAAGACGTCGAAGAGCAGAATGGTTCCTAGATGACTACATTCTAATTTCATCTCAAGGTAATCCTATCCACAGCTCGAATAAAGTCTAGAGTATGACACTAGGACATATAAGAGCAAAATGGTTCATAGATGACCATGTTATAATTTCATCTCAAGGTAATACTATCCACAGTTCGAATAAGCCCTAAGCATGACATCTAACATACAAAAATGAAATGGTTCCCAAATGTCTACATCTTATTCATCTCAAGGTAATATTATCCAAAACTTGAATTAGTCAAGAGTATAACCTCAGAACGTACAAGAGCGAAATGGTTCTTAGATGACCACGTTCTAATTTTATCTCAAGGTAGTACTATCCATAGTTTGAATAAATCTAGAGCATGATCTCAGGACAAATAAAAGAAAAATGGTTTCTAGATGACCATGTTCTAATTTTATCTCAGATTAATATAATCCACGTCTCGAATAAGCCTTAAGCACGATATCAGAACGTACAAGAGCATAAAGGTTTTTGAATGACTACATTTTACTTCCACCTTAAGGTAATATTATCCATGCACCTCAAATAAATCTTGAGCCAAATCACAAGACAAACGAAAGTAAAGTGGTTCTCAGATGATCATATCATATCTTTACCCTAAGGTAATATTGTCCAAAAACTTGAATAAGCTTTGAATGTAACTTTGGGATGTATAAAGGTGAAATGGTTCTCATGTGACTACGTTCAATTTTCAAGTCAAGTTAATAATATCCATGACCCACCAAAGCCCTAAGCTTAGGGCATATTATTGGTTAGAACATTTCTTACTTAAAGAGGTCATCTCCAATGAGAGAAGGTGTAAAGACTGATTTATAGTGGCACAAGTTCTACAATCTTAACTCAGGCCAGGCTTTTCATAACATTCATTGATGTTGGCTAAGTTTTATAAGTTATGCATAAAACATTAAGTATGAAAAGTAAATGGAAAACAAAGCAACAAAGAGATCCACACAAGTTAAGAGCATAAAATTCATGAATTCATTACACCAAGTTCATTACAAAAAAAAAAAAAGAGAGAGAAAATAAAGTCAAGAGATCAATTGTTGTGGTCGGCTGGAGTGTGAAGGGGACGACTAGACCCAGAGGAGGCGCGACACATGGGATGCCTTCTCAGGCTTGCTCCCGTCAGCGTAGCAAAGAAGAGAGCCACTGACGTCACACTGCAAGTGCAAAAAGGCTCACCCAAAAGACCAAAGACATGGATGTATATACATTTTAAAATTTTCAATGATTTAAACTAAAGATCAACACATACCTTAAAACTCAATCTCCGAAACAAGCTATTCATTAGCTTGATGGCGTGTCACACACACTGAGTTAATTTTGATAGGTTTCGGTTACCTGGATTTGTGAATGGAAACTTAGAATAAGTTTTCTAGATCTAGAAAACTTCTAGTTCTTGTGGGAAAAAAAAACCATGAAAACCATTTTCATCATTTTTCTCTCCTTGCTTTCTCTCTCTATTCTTCTCTATCTTCCCTTTTTGATTTTGCTCAAAAACAAAAAACCTTATCCATTCACAAATGGAGTTCTCGACAAAGAGGGGAGAAGAAGATGAACAATGGCAAAAATTTTCAATTTCCAATTGAAATTACACTTATGAAAACAAGCCTACGTTGCTTTCTTTTATTTCCTCCGCTCACACTATTCAAAAGAAAGAAGTGATTTCCAAGTGCCACATACTGATGAATGGATTCCAAAATCCATTCATGTTACATTAAACATTTAATGCAAATAAAAAATCTTAATATATATTATATTAATCATATTAATATATATATACTTAAGATATTATAAGAGAGAGAATGTGCGTTTTATTTTATTTATACAATATAAATAAAATATAATGATTATATTTTAATATTATATCATATATAATTAAATATAATCGTCACTTATAATATTTGACTCTCAAACATTAATTGCAAAAGGATAATTGGCAACATCACATGATGCCCTTTGTCAAACAAATATCTCATTGATTAAATAATAATTATTTAATCATTAATAAATAAATCATTTATTTATTAATATCCTTATAACAAAATATATATTTTTCTTAATTTTTATATTTTCATAAATCATATTTACGTAATCCAAATTATTATCGAAATATTTCTCACGCACACGTGTGTTAGAATGTCTTGGTCAGAAAATTAATTCTTTACAATAAAAAATTAAATTGTCATCAGATCAAGTATCAAAACAACATTATTACCAATCTCATGTATGACATCCCCGTCTAGGATATCAAGCTTAAATATCTGAGCCAACAGATTCCATCTTGGTCATCACCTATCCTCAAACTCGAGGTTACTTATCCTTTCGCTAGACTCTACTTGGGAAGATTCGGTAGTGGCCACTCTAACCTAAAGCTTCTCTATCTCTTGGGCCTATTTCCCCTTCTTAGCCTTAAATTGAGTCCGTTCCATGACCATGTTCCTCTTCGACTCCTTAACTTTATGCCCCATCCAGGCAGTCTCCGTTGTTATCGAACTCATTGAAACAACATCAATGACATCTCGGTGAACAACGGCGACATATTGCATCTAAGCAAATCATTACAAATAGTAAAGCGTTAGAAAAGAGAAAAAAAAATATTTTTCCTTAGAAAGCAAAGCAAGTGTCAACTTACTCTACTCAGTCACCTCAACAGGTAGTCTAGAATCCCGTAGGGCATAGTAGTTGATAGGCCATTTGAGTATTCAGACGAAATGCACATTACTTGCTAGTTAATGCAGAGGAAGAAGTGGGCAAAAAATTCCTTTTTGCTCTCAAGGAGATCCTTAAGGACAAGTTAGGGGAAGGTAGAGCTTGCATTAACACCCTAAATTGGTTTCCCCTTCTTCTACCTCGATCCATCTTCTTTATCCACTACTATAACATTTCTCTTGCTTTTCCCCTTATCCACCTTGGGGGCAAGAGAAGGTGGTAGGTTACCTCAGATCTCAACTCCTTGGATAGGGGTTAGAGCTCTGCCAGAATCAAAAGTCCCAGCAACATTTTAGGGAGTAAATATCTCAGTCATATCCTTAGGGGCAGAAGACCCAACCTTAGTCTTAGGGGCCTGAGGCGCCCTCTCAAATTTTTGACCCTTCGCCAGCTTCCTCAATACGTCCAGAAGATTCTGTACTGGCTTCTTTAAGGTCATCTCTCTTACAGCAAAAGGAGGTGATATCTAAGTCAGCTACTATAATACAACAAAGGAGAAAAAGAAAAAAAAACTACATACTACTTTAGGCTTTTTTTTTTAAGCCAAATGGCCCTTAGAGACACAAAAATTCACAAAACTTGATGAGATCAAGTCAGCATAAGAAATGAGAGATTTTTGATTGGATGCCTAAGATCTAGCCACCTTAACCCTATCCAAGTTTTGAGCAAAGAGCTTAGGTAAATCATTCCAAGTGATTGCATCCCCAAACAATCTAGGCACCTAAATGTTATTGTCAAAGTTTCATTCACTACCAACTAAAAATCATTTATTCTTCCAATCCTTGTTACAGAATGGATTTCTTGTTATAGGATTACATTTTCCAGGTCAGGTCTGAAGATAGCATCACCTAGGGTTTTTTACTGAGTTTCTCTTTAATAGGTACATATATTCAATTTCTTCAATCATGGGAGGATTATCTGAAATTTGACTCTACAAAATGAACATACCCAACAGGATTTTCCAATTGTTGAGGTTTAACTGGTAAGGGATTCAAAAATACTTGTAAAGTATCCTTGAAGTAGGAGTCTGACTACAAGGTGAAACAATTTTTTGTTAAAGGAAACTTCACCATCAGGTGGGCAGCTAGGAAGTTCATTTGCCTCAGGAATACTAAGATAAATTCCCTTAAGAATGTTGTAGCAATGAGTATAAGTTTCCAGATCTAATTCCATGATGGTAGAAAGAAGTTAGTGTGCCTTAAAATGTGTTGTATGCTCCCTTTTCTCAAAAACAATAGGGAGAGCAAAAACAACAACCATTTCTTCCTCAGAGTTGTTTCCTTTGGAAGTAGTCTCGTTATCACTTGAAACGAACTACTTAGGATCATCAACAACTTGTGAAAATTTATGTAACACCTCATACTCGGAGATGCTACCGGTAGGTAACGAACTACACCATTACTCTAAGCCTCACTCTCTCTACGTGTATGAATGCGTACATTCATTTATTTTTTTTATTCAACAAACATTGTTAATCATAAATTCATAAATCACTTAATACAATAAATCGGGTAATGAAATACAAAAACTTTCAATGTATTACAGAAATTTATACAATGAAATAAATTATGCAAATGATATATATTTTTATAATATGCTAAAAGCTAAACCATACATGACTCTCGGATGCATGACGGACTCATGTGCCCTAATGACTGCAGTACGAACTCCTTGTCCTCTCTCTGAGTCTCATCTGTACTGAATCCTTTCTCTTTCTTTCTAACCGCCTGACAATCTTACGACATTATAATCAAAATTTCTTTTATGCCTAATCACCTGTGTTCGCCTCCTTTCGTCCTTCATAAATACTATTCTCT
>JAXCLQ010011976.1:0-11741 GCA_035584115.1 Cedrela odorata
CTTTTCACTCTTCGTCCAATACTAAAGGCAACAGCTTTAGTTCCATCTCTTTAACTGAAAATCTCTCAACAAAAAAAAAGAAACTTTCTGTCAAATGCCGACAATCAGAGTACTATGAGCAAAAGAGTTACAGCGCCACTCCCAACAACTCTTCTTTTTCTACAACAGAAGTTGCTGGTGAGTGATTGTGGCTAAAGAAACGAAGTTTTGGGTTGTTTTCTTTTACCCGAATGTTTCAGTAACCTAATGAGCTGTAAAATTTTGAAATTTTTGGATATTGTTCTACAAAATAAACCAAATCTTTCATTAAATTGAGTCTCAGGTTAAAATTTCTTGGCTTTTCAGTGTGATAGTGAGTTACATATAAATGAGTTTTTGTTTGTGTGTAGTTGGAACGTCGCCGCCGAGGGTTTATGTGGGCCATTCTATTTACAAAGGGAAGGCAGCTCTTACTGTGGAGCCTAGAGCACCGGAGTTTGTGTCTTTAGACGTAATATAGAAAATCAAGTTTGCTTTTTTTTCAGAAAAAAATAAAATTCTTCATTTTAAGCATATGTTTGTTAAGTTATGCTATTTATATCTATGGTGATTGGACTTCTTTTGCCTTGTTGGTAAAGAGTTTTGATTCTTGCTTTGTGATTGCTGGGGTGCAGTCAGGGGCACTTAAACTATCCAAAGAAGGTTTTGTGCTGCTGCAATTTGCTCCTGCGGTTGGTGCTCGACAATATGATTGGAGCAGAAAGCAGGTGATCTATGCACAATAACTCTGTTTTTTTTTTCTTTTTTTCTTTTTCGTGTTGGAGGGGAGAGTGGAATAAAACAGTAGAAGAATTGAATAGTTTATCCAATTTCGGAAATTTGAAATATTGTAAAAATTTACTGGAATCTTTCAACGTGATAGCAGTTCTGGTTGTTTAGAGAATGCTGTGATGGCTGATATTTTATCTGAAACGCTATACTTGCGTTCTGAACTTGTAAATGGATGCTTAAAATTTTATGAAGAAACAATAAGAAGCTTTTCTTTAAAACTCTTGGCTTAGACTGCTCTGATTTTGCTCACTTCAGTATTTGATAGATCTCCATTCAGATTTCACTAGTGGGTCAGACCTATCAAACTAAGCTCGACCAATGGTCGAAACAGAGATTCAATATTTGGTCACTCTTTGGGCTTCTAGACTTTAAGCTGTAGGAATAGAATGGGTACCTCTACTTAATTTATAATATCAGTTTTAGCCATTCTGGTTCTAAATATGTTTTGGTTAATGTGTTTAGGTTATCAATCTGCATTAAGTTGTCTCTTATGGATCACAGGATTTGAGCTTCACTAGTTTTAGTTTTGTGCTCAAATGTTCCTGTCAAAATGAATGCTATCTAGGGGTTGGCAATTCATTTGCAAAAAGCAAATCTACCCTTATTTTTGTTATTTGTCTTTGTTTCTTTCTGCTGAACACCAAACCTGTGCTGTGGACATGACTTATTAAGCATGATCAAATGTGCTATTGAATTTGGTGAGCAAGAATCTTTTATTTTTGTGAATGTATTCATGTTTGTTTTTGCATGTCTCCAGGTATTCTCACTATCAGTGACAGAAATTGGGACTTTGGTCAGCCTTGGCGCTAGAGAATCATGCGAATTTTTTCATGATCCCTTCATGGGAAAAAGGTACCATCTGTTTCACACTTACTAAATTTGGCATGGGGAGTAGAGATGAGCTTTCTTGTAACTATAAATGTTGTGCTATTGCAATAAAGATCCTAATTCAAGTTTTCTATTCTGTAGTGAGGAAGGCAAGGTCAGGAAGGTGTTGAAGGTGGAGCCACTTCCAGATGGTTCCGGCCACTTCTTTAACCTCAGTACTGCTGTTTTCCCTTGAACTCTTAGCAGTGAATTTGGAAGATTATCTGCTCTTTGATGCTAATAAGATATATGAATATGGACTTTCGCATATGCCTATTAACTTAATGTTGTTAGTATGTACATTATATATTTTAAGTGTTATACAGACTACCATACATATATGTCAGACTTGTCAAATAATGCATGAGTCATATGATGGTATTAGTTGTTCATGGTTGATCAATTTGCCGCACTTATTTTCTCTATTGAATAGTTATTGTCAGTTTTTCTCATTAAGTTTCTCTCCTATAAATCTATCTTTAAGTTCTCAAATTTTTCTGTCATACCAGAACAACTGTTAATGCCTTCATTCATAAAATCATATTTCTAACTGGAGTCAGAAATTTATAGATTCCCATAATCTAATTAAGATCAGATCTCTGTTGGAAAATCAATTGATATTTATCGAACATTTCTTCTTTTCTCTTTTGTGTTATGGCATCTATTGAAGGTGTTCAAAACAAGCTTATCAATGTGGATGACAGCATTTACATTCCAGTTACCAGAGCAGAGTATGCAGTCCTTGTCTCAGCTTTCAATGTATGATATGCTCCTCTCTGTCTGCTTTCTCTCTTGCTCTCTCTCTCTGAGTATGTGTGCACATGCTATGAGGCATGTACTTTTTATAATGGCGAAGAAATAATGCTTTTTTCTATGATATTAGGATGGTTCAGAAAATCATAGGATTTCTGATACGATGAGTAAAATATCATTTCTAATTTGCACTGCTTAAAACTAAATTACACATAAAATTCTGTCAAGGGATTGTTCACCATGGTTGGGATTGTACAAGGTTAATGGAAAGGGATAACTCAAAGCTTTATGGTGTGGCGATTTGAGGGGGAACAATATTAGGAAAGCTAATTTCTCTCCTTGTTGACTGACAAGGTGGCTGAGGTTTTTAACTGAAATGATTAGGATCCTTGATATTTTAGATTTGTTAGTTTCAAACACTTAGTTGGCTCTGGTCTATGTGAACTTTCCTATATGCATACAAACAGTTTGCTTGTTTCTAATACATATTGACTTGTATTTGTGCAGTTTATCCTGCCATACCTTTTAGGTTGGCATGCCTATGCAAACTCCGTAAAACCAGATGATACAAGCCGTACAAATAATGCCAATCCCAGATATGGAGGAGACTATGAATGGAACAGGTAGCGGCCTGCAGGCATTCCTGAAATCATGGCACATCGATGGTGTTTTAACCTTGTTAGCCATTTCATGATGTGTATGCCTTGTTACAAGAGAAATCCTCCCAAAAGTTTTGGCTATCCTGTGCTTTCTCGTTTTAGTTACCATAATGGGAGGATGAAGAAAGATTGAGAAGGATGTAGTGGCTGATCATTGGTTGTTTGTAAAGATGTTGTATTTTAATGACAATTGACTAGTTAGCAAGTTACGAGCAATCTCATGTAAGATTTGCTTGTTTCTGAAATAGGTTTGAATTGTTTAATTCTGAAGTAGGATTGATACTGGAATGCGATGTTACTCCATATCACCGTTTGGAAAATCTCTTTTTTGTTTTCACTAAGAAGAAACATTTTCTACAAAAGTATTTTAAACTGTCTTTTAGAAAAGTACTTATCCTGTGCATTTTCATAAGGCATTTCAAGCATTTTTTTTTATCTTCACTCGTACATTATTTTGAAAATGCTTTGGTTATTTCAAAAAATTTCTGAACACACTTTTAATGAAAGATGATCAAGCTGATATGGTTGGGGGAATGTGGCTGGAAAATTTTGAAGTGAGAATCAATGCAGATAAGCTCCCCCAAGTGCTACTTTCACGAGAAAGTAACTTGACATCTACGTTAAAAAATCCCATTGCAGTATTAATAACAACTCATTAAGGTATTAAAGAGGCTACGATCTTTTTACTTGTTTTTATTAATGTGAATGCTAGCCAAGGCATTTAAGCATGTATGTACACGAATGCATTACAGATGTTATATATTGATTCTAATTTCAAATGGGCACGCAGCAGATTAAGTTGTTGACTTAATATTGTTATGTATGATTGATTTCTAATCATTTGTTTATTGGAGCTCTACTTTCTGAGCATGATCTCACTCATTGAATTATAGGCTTATATATATCGAATTACATTATAATTTGCTGCACAGAACGTCATGAGAATATTGTAATGATTTCTACATATGATAAATAAATGACTTAGGTTAGTCTGGTAAACCTAACTGTGTTCCTAATGATGTATAAGCTACTTAGTTTAAATTTGTGATTAGAAAAATGAAAATAACAAGGGGCACTCAAAAACAATAGAATGATGCACTCGTATTATTGTCGCTTGCTATGCATAAAAAATTGAAAATATGGGAACTTAGTTTGAAAGTGCTTCTCTAAGAAGTACTTTTGTATGATAAGATTGTTTGCAGCTCCTTAGATTCAAGAAGTACTAAAATGTATTTTGTTTATCAAGTCACTACTGTTACAGTCTAAAGTATCTTAGAAATCTGTTCTCTCTATCCCACTCGAAGGACCCTTAGGCCTTTGCGAAGTTTGCCTCTTCCGCTCCTTAGCGCCAATTCTTCTAGGAAAGCATACCAAAATTTGAACACTTAAAAGAAATATTGACCTCCGTGAATAAAGGGTTTAATCATAATTTAATATAAGTTTAGACATAAACTAATTGAAGGGAATCATTTAGGTTTTCTAATGTTTGATGACTGATGATGATTACAACAATCTAACCAAGTTCATTAATTAAATGCTATTAATATTAATAATAAGTCTTAATTTAATTTGCTGATGAGGTTAATTAAATCATGAGCGAAGGTGCAGATACTTACTTTCAACAACTTAGATCAGGATCATTGACTTGGAGTTAGGTAATTGATAACCACTAGGTTTTGTTTAGTAATGGCTTAATTAATTAATTCCTCTTATCTAAATCGCATGTGAACCTTCAAATTGCTTGATATATATGAGACAAGAATCATATTTAAACGAATAAGATAACCTTAATAATAATTAAATCAAGTGTAACAAGCTATAGCTAGAATCATTGACCAAACGAGAGGACTTAAATTAGAAAGTACTAGTGCTTTTTCTTTGCTTACATGTCTGCATTTTGCCATGGCCTGGAGGATTGTCTGTGCGACAATGAATCGGGCATATGCCTATGCTTTTCCTCTCCATAGGAATCTACTATGATTTGATGGCATCATCAATAAATATGTATCAACAATCATGCATGTGTCGGACAAATGAAACTCTTAAGATTTGATATATATCCATGCTTGTATGCGCACAATTAAAAATTCAAACTAGCCCAGTGAAATATGAAAGTGACCAAGTAACATGCAATAGAAAAGTTCTTTTTAGATAACTTTAGGTCAAGAGCTGATAGGTTTCCAATTTTACATTTGTTTTTAGCCAATGAGAGCTGCAGTTGGTTTAACTAGTCATCGATCTTCTATTCTAAATTCTTAAAGACTTGCCAAATGACATCGACATTTAAATACATACACGGATACACAATAAAATTACAAGTAGCTCTCAGGATCTTTTTAAAAATGTCTGCCATGGTGAATTTAATTTCTTGACCGTCCACGATTCTATAACTAAGTTGACGTCTTCTCTATTACTTAAAATCTTTTTTTTTTTCCCCACAGCAAAGTAGATACAAAACATAGTAATTGGTAAGAAAATATTTTTTCACAGAATACACACACAGTCACGCAGACTGGTATTAATTGTAGACGTGCAACATCTTACAACAACGTTGCTATAAAACTAGGACAATTTTGAGGAAGTTGCGACTAAAAATTATGAAAACAAAGTTGAAGAACACATCCAAAGTCCCAATAGAAAATGAAAAATGGAAATAATTTCTGGGAAGGAATGTGGATACATTGATTTTGGCTCTTAAGATGTTGGAATGGCTGCTGATTAAACTGGTACTTAAACCACACAAGCATGACTATGTAGGCCTAGTTGAGGTAATTTATTAGCTGATCACCATGATGGCTTGTTAGATCAGGAATTCAATTTCTTTTTTAATAGCTCCATATAATTGCTTACTATTTTTTTTAAATATAATTATTTTTATAGTTTAATTTGGTAATGGTTGTGGAACGATCATTCATTGTTTGGAACTAGTCCAACAATCAAGGGTTTTTCTTTTCTATTACTTTTCTAAATATTAGAACATTCATTTCTTGATTCTTTGACAACCTTGCTGACCCCAATTACAACTTCACAATTAATGTTCTTGATTCTTTGTAAGTATAAAATTAGTTTTGACACTTTCAGAATCGGGAAAATTCATAATCTCAACATCTTGATTCTCGACAGACAAGACATTTGAACAGCAAAGAGGTTCAATTTTTCTCAACCTGACAGTTGTTTGGAATTAATATATTTAATCATGTGAACAGAAGTCTCAACAGTCGACTAAATTTTCCCAACTTCAAATTAATAAGCAGGATCCCATGCATGAAAGGACTGCCGCATCGGCAGCATCTAGTATGTCTACGTTCAAAGGAAGAGTATTTTCCGCTCAATTGACTGATGTGGCACTCCGTAATTGGACAACTATCTGAAAGTTCATTATTTATGATTTCACATAGTCACCGAGTCAAATTGACCGGCGGCTGAACTTTGACCGGAATTCGGTGGTCGAGTGAGAGTCTTACATTGCACATGAACATGGAAAGTTGAATATTTCTTCTATTTTTCATCTACATGTGTATGATTTAATATTGAATAAAATGCCAAAGGGTATCCTACGCAAATTATATATTGAATATTAAACGTGAAAATCGATTTAATTAATGTTGCTTCTTACATGTGGGCCGTTTGACATTTCTCAACACAATAGATAAGCACTGAGGTGTTGAATTTTTGTTAAGTAGAAAGTCAAAATATGGAGGTTTTCCTTGTATATATAAGAAGCCTAGTTGCGATGAAGAGGTATTTGGCAAAAGGAATCAAACAAGGTCAAGAAAGGCAATGGAGAATACGAAGGAAAAGCATCTTATAGGGAAAACGTGTGAGGAGGAGAAAACAAAGAACTCTAACGGTGAAGAAGAAGAAGAAGAGGATGCTCATGCAAATATTCAAAAGGTGATTTGCTTTAACCCTAGCTGCTGATTATTTCTGTAGCGCTTCTCAGCAGCCGTAGTTTTCTGTGTAATTTAAAGAGTTTTGTATTTACAAAAGGATTTAATCTTTTATCAAACAATTCTTCTTGTCCATGAATCGATCTTTAGATGATACATAAATTAATATTCCGGAGATTAATTTCTACATATATAAAATACGGTTCAATACTCATGAAAATTTCTTTTATGTGTCGTCGCACGATTCTTCACAGATGTGATCTGGTTTTAGTCATAAGCTTCATTACACCGAATAAGGAACCTCTCCATTTATATTCTTCAGAACGCATGGATTTTTAGGGAGATCATGTAGAATTGTAGATTCTGATGTGTTCTAAACAGGAGAATTAATTACAACTCGAAGTCTTCTTCTTCTCATGGAAAGTATTTAGCCATCACGAGTAAAAAACTAAGAATTAATCAGATCTCTGTGTGTGTGTGTGTGTGTATGACAGATATTAGAATTTCACATTTTAATAACATCAGCTCCTAGAATATATAAACTGCGAATGTCATAATATATATATATATAAATTAATATTGTGTTGTTCAACCAAAAGGATTGAAGATTGAGGAATACAGAACTTTAATTTTAAATCATTACCTTAGCCATTGAATAATTAAGCTTTTCCGAAGGCATATAAATGTGTCAGCGAGTTTACCGTCCAATGCATGTAACTTCTCTTACAAGTTGGCCGCCAATGATATTTAAACCAACGGCATGATCAAATCTAAACCATGTTATAGATCTGAATCATTAAGACTATAATAAGTCTTTCCAGGATGCCCACTAAGTCAACAAGGATTAGAAACTTGTGGATTGAATTTTTACTTGATTACAAGCCTAATAACATACATAATCCTAAAGTCGATTCATATCTTTAACTTTATTGATGTTTTCTTGTCGATCTTTTGGAAGGATCAATATCTTGCTTATGATATTTGATATTCAGAAGTTTATGGCTAAGTTTTAAGTCCTGAATTTTGCTGTTAATCCTCTAGGAGGACCAGCTAAAATCAGCTAAAGCCAGAGTGGGCGAGATTAGAGAGGAAAATGAAAGGTTAAAGCTATTGTTAGCACGAATGGTGAAGGATTACCAGTCTTTACAAATGAATTTCTCGAATTTTCTTCAGCTAGAAGAAGCTAAAAAGTGTACAGACACAAGTCCTATTCATGAAAATGAAGAGCCTGAACTTGTTTCCCTTAGTCTTGGGAGAGCTTCTGGTGAGTCTAAGAAAGATGAGAAAAAGAATGGCAATTTGGGTCATGGCAAAGAAAATGAAAAGTTTAAAGAAGGGCTTGAACTTGGGTTGGATTGCAGATTTGAGTTTAATTCAATTGAAGCTGAGAAGAATCCCAGCCCTGAAAATACCTTTGAAGGACTGAAGAAGGAGGGGCCAACTGAGATATGGCCACCCAGTAAAATTCTGAAGACAATGAGAAGTGACGACGAAGAAGTCTTGCAACAGACTAACTTGAAGAAAGCTAGGGTTTCTGTAAGAGCTAGATGCGATACTCCAACAGTAAGTATATTAAACTTTTAACCTAGCCAACATGACGTAAAACAAAAAATATCGCACTATGTGGTGCCATGCTTTGTTTAAATTAAAGGTTAATTTAATTTATTTTGAGTGATTCATAAATATTGTTTGTAAAATTTTCAGTTCATTTTGTACAGATGAATGATGGATGCCAATGGAGAAAATACGGACAGAAAATATCGAAGGGAAATCCATGCCCTCGTGCGTACTACCGTTGCACAATCTCCCCAACTTGCCCTGTGAGAAAACAGGTGTGTTTTCTGCCCGCTTTAGTTGAACTCAGATGTGATTATGATTATTGCACGTTTCCTGTGTGGTTAGACAATAAAAACTGCATCCATGCATACCTAACTTTTGCATAAAATTTCAAGTGTGTTATCATTCACACTATAGAATTGGGCAATGCACCTTGCCTTCTTTTGGGAATATAATTTGAAGCGCAACTTAGATGTTCAATTTTTAGTCATAAATCTAATAATTTTAAGGGTCGAAAACTCATGAAACGTTTAAATGAATCCTTACACATATAGGAAACAAATATCTATTCTTATGATATAATGACCGCTCGTAGAATGAAGTCTAATATTTAATGAGTTTATCTAATACATTTTCAGGTGCAAAGATGGTCTGAGGACTTGTCCATCTTGATCACTACCTATGAAGGCACCCACAACCACCCACTTCCCATTTCAGCCACAGCCATGGCTTCCACCACCTCTGCTGCTGCTTCCATGCTACAATGCCGTTCATCGACCTCGCAACCGGGCCTCGGAACCTCAGTTTCCGCCACTAACTCCACCTCTACTGCTGCTAACCTCCATGGATTGAACTTTGCTTTCTCTGAGAATGCAAGGTCAAATCAATTTTATTTCCCCAACTCTTCAATCTCAACATCCAATTCTCACCCAACTATCGTTCTCGATCTCACAGCACCAACCGCCTTCTCTCATTTTAACAGGCTTACTTCAGCTCCAATAGATAATTCTCCTGCATGTCTAAACTTTTCCTCTCCATCATCCACAAATTATTTAGAGCCTAAAACTCTGCAAACTTATTGGAGCAATGGCTACTCTAATTATGGGACTCTTTCTTATAATAAGAATAATCATGTCGGGGCTTTGAATCCTGGAAAGCAACAACCACCTCTAGAACATATTTACCAACCTTACATGCAAATGAGCAAACTGACTCCTCCTCAACAGTCTTTGACAGAGACTGTAGCAGCCACAACTGAAGTGATCACATCAAACCCTGATTTCCAATCAGCATTAGCAGCTGCAATCTCGTCATATATCGGTAATGCGGGCAGTAAGGCTCAGCAAAATCAGGGTGGAGGTGAGAGTTCTGGTTTGAACCTGAAGTGGGGTGAATTTTTTCCAATAAAATCAGCAGACTCCTCATTAGCCCAGAATGGAATAGGGCGTGGATCAAGCTTTTTGAACAAGTTGCTATCTTCCAATAGTCCTCAGCAAAAAGGAAACATGTCTATATTCTCACCTAATTCCCTGCCGTTTTCTACATCAAAGACTGCTTCAGAGTCTCCAGCAGATGCTAAGGACCATTTCAAATGATAGCGAGAAACAACGAAAGAAATTTAACCATAGTTTGTTTTATTATCCATCTTGTTTAGGTATTACATTTCATATATCATATGTCTGGTGAAAATATACATAAGTGGATGAGGATTGTGGTAATTAAGGTTTAATTGTAATAAGAAATTTTGGGATATTGTATTAATATATATTTTATGAATGAATTTATACTTTGTGTCTTATACATCTCTTGATTTCGCGTGACAGGACTAGAAGGTGATTAATACCTAAAATAAGAAAATTAAACAAATAATCAACAAACAAAAAAAACATAAAACAATAACAAACCAAAAATTAAGCTGCAGTCCAAAAGGTAAACCAGCTATTGATAACAGATCAATAGTGATTAGTGTATACGGGCAAAAATAAAAGTATAATTAAGAGAGGTTCTATTGAGCTAATATCAATTTTCATGCAAGGCCTTCATCAAATTTAATCTGCTTAAGTTCTATCCCGCAGAACCATTAATTTGGTTGTAATAGTTGTCAATTCGATTTGTTATGAGAAAGCTTTCAAATCGGGAAGGCTCGTGAATTGGCTCAAAAATTGGGTTTGAAGGATCCACCTCAGGCAAAGGCTCTTCTCCAGCAGCTTTACGGGCCTTATTCTCATCCCTTCCCTTCTGAAGCCACTCTTGCTGCCGAGTTTGCTGAAGAGTCAGGCTCCTGCAGTAAAATTGTTAGAAATCTTTAGACCGAAGACTTGAAACACACACATAAATACATTTATATATATATATATATA
Source organism: Cedrela odorata (assembly GCA_035584115.1). Lineage (NCBI taxonomy): Eukaryota > Viridiplantae > Streptophyta > Magnoliopsida > Sapindales > Meliaceae > Cedrela > Cedrela odorata. The sequence continues at coordinate 10,897 of JAXCLQ010011976.1, forward strand.
TATATAAATCTTTAGATGAAGACTTGAAACACACGCATGTATACATTTATTTATATATATATATATATATATATATAAATCTTTAGACCAAAGACTTGAAATATGCGCGCGTACACACACACACATATATATATATATATATATTTTCATAAAACATTATTTGCCTTCTTTCGGTTAAGATTGATTGCTTACGATATTTACTAGCAAATTGCTTCTAGAATATAATAAGTTTTGAGTAAATTTTGCATGAAAACTTTACAAATAATTCATAGAGAATTTAAAGAATATAAAATTAAAGAGGAAGAGAAAATTGAAATTAGAATATAATTTCAAATTTCTATACTCAATTTATATAGATATGACAATTATTGATACACCCTTTTGAAATTTAACTGCATCTTTAAAGAGTAGCAATATTTTAAAAGTTGCTGAACTGATTTTCATCAAACTCCTATCTTTGAAGAGTTATAATATTTTAAAAAGAGCTGCAATATTTTAAAAGTTGCTTAACTGATTTTCATTTAACTGTTATCTTTGAAGAGTTACAATATTTTAAAAGTTGATTAACTGATTTTCATTTAATTGTTATTTTTAAAAGGGTTGGAATATTTTAAGAGTTGCTTAATTGATTTTCAAAATTTATAAAAATAATTTTAAAAATTAAAAAAAAATAAACAAATAAATAAAATCTTTTTTATTTATAATAGTATCTCTACTTTCTAAAGTTTTTTCAAAAATTAAAAATTAATAAAAAAAAATTATTTATAGTAAGCGTGTCAGGATACGTGCATGTGCGAACAAGGTAAACATTTCATAGATTTTATTTTTTTATCATACTGTAAAAT
>JAXCLQ010011976.1:11841-24160 GCA_035584115.1 Cedrela odorata
CATATCAAGATGGTACTTAGCACCAATATATATTCAATCTCTTCATCCTGATCTTCCTGGATTGGGAAGGGAAAACAGTTGGTAACTTCAAGAACGCTGACAAAGTTGTCCTGTCACCAAAGTTGGTGAAAACTCCTTGCAGTGTTTGATAAACTTCAGTACAACCAGTCCCTCAATCTGAACAACTCTAACCGGCGGAGCGAGTACCTTGTCCTTGGAAGCAGCTTGGAGAAAAGACCTAGCCATTGCCACAAAGAGTTATTGATGGAAGGTCTTTCCTCTACTGCACTACGTTTGTGGAACACCCCCTAGTAAGTACTTGTTAAATAATTTGAATTTGGTACAAATCCTTATTTGCAAGAATTTTCTGTTTGATTTAAGATTTTCTATTTGATTAGTTTAGAATTTCTTTTTATTTATTTCAATTTCAATATTGAGCCATCGCATTTGGTTCCACAAAACATGCTGTGGTTCTGCCAGCCCAACAGACTACTTCAATGACGTAACAAAACTCAATCCACTGTTTACACTTGGTTAGCAAGAATGCTGAAACGTGTCCATTGCCTGCACGTGGCAAAGCCAAGACCCATGCATATAGAGACAGCATAACCGATTCTATCAAGAAGATGAACAAAGAGCACTTCCAAACAAGAGCCCATTCTAAATTCTCAACACAAGTTTTTGCAATTTACAGACAGGTACGTTTAGATTTAATACTTAGCCGTGCACTGGAAAATGTCATTTTTTGGATTACTTTCTTTGTATTTCTTATTCTACATGGATTATCATATTTGGTATTTGCTAATTGTATTACATACACGGTGTTAATGAATCATGGTCTTAGCCTTAAAAGATTTAAGGCTTCAGATCACAAGTGAATATTTCTCTGATCTTGAAAATGCAAAACCATTTGCTTTTTATTGTTTGAAGAATGATTCAATTTCTGATGTAATTTGTTGCATGTGGATGTTTAACATATTGAACACTTGGATGAAAAAGTTGAGTTGATTTACTCTTCACTCAAAGTTGTAGAGAAGCTTTTAATCCAGACATACATTTTGTGCTATAATCAGAATCATGGGGCAAAAATTAAATGATACCCACACCCACAAATGGCCAACCGCCTTCTAGTTTAGAGAAATTTCACATGATGCACTGAAAATGAATTCAACAAAGCAGATTCTCCTAATCCTTCCCAGTATCAATACCAGAATATGATGTGGTGTAACTCAGATCAATTCCATATTGGTTTCACGGATATACAGATCAATTCAACAAAACCAAGCATGTATTTTAACATATGAAGGAAATTTATTACAGTAATTATTCCGCTGTTCTGACAAAGAGATTTAAGTTAAAAGTAGCAGGTGAATAATAACAATTTTGATCAATGCATTAGGTGTAGATATGGCTCAAGGACAACGGGTCAAGGAGAGTTCAATACTTTCTAGCTATGATGCTTATTTTGATGTTGTACAGTCAAGGAAGAAATTACCGCATGCATTACAGGAGACACTAACAGTTGCATTTGAAACAATACCAGTTTCATCTTTCCCACAGGTTCCAGGAGGCAAAGGTGATATCTGTTACTACATTGCTTTCTATTTCCTCACTAATTCTTGCACTTAGTATAATTATAGTTGAGTGTACCTGAATTGCCAAAAAAATGTTTCGTAACTTTATCTTTGTAGTTATTGAAATAATGGCGGACACGTCAATTACTGATGCTGTCAAGATTCTATCAGAACACAACATTTTGTCTGCTCCTGTGAAAAACCCAGATGCGCAAACTGGTTTGGATTGGAAAAATAGGTACCTAGGGGTAGTAGATTACTCGGCAATTGTTCTCTGGGTGTTAGAGAGTGCAGAACTTGCTGCTGTTGCCTTATCAGCCAGTGCTGCAACAGCTGCTGGTGTAGGTGCTGCAACAGTTGGTGCTCTTGGAACACTAGCTTTAGGCATGACAGGTCCTACTGCAGCTGCTGGATTAGCTGTTGCTGCAGTGGGTGCTGCTGTGGCTGGTGGTGCAGCTGCAGAAAAAGGGGCAGGACAAGACGCTTCCACTGCTGCTGATAAACTAGGCGAGGACTTTTACAAAGTTATCCTTCAGGAGGAACCCTTCAAGTCAACCACGGTAAGCTTGCAAAAAGATCATATATAGAGTCCAGTTTGTCTGTGGTACTTCATGCATGTTTTCTTTAAACTCCATTGATGCATTTTCGTCAATTTTGAATCATTAGCTCTTTACCCCTTGAAACGAAACGTTAGCATAACCACACATATGGGTGATTGTATCTCGGTATAGAGGACTCTTGATTTGGGCAGTCCAATATTTCGTGAGTAAGATAAAAAAAACCCACAATAAAATGGGTAATAAGGAGTGCTCTCCTCCTTGTTTTACCCATTTGGAAAACAATAACTAAAATAATATCATTTGTTTCAGGTGAGGGCAATACTTAAGTCCTATCGCTGGGCACCTTTCCTCCCAGTTGTAACAGACAGTTCTATGTTGAGCGTCTTACTGCTACTCTCAAAATATAGGTTGAGAAATGTACCTGTAATTGAACCAAACCAGCCGGATATCAAGAACTTCATTACTCAATCTGCAGTTGTTCAGGGTCTGGAAGGATGCAAGGGAAGGGATTGGTTTGACTGCATTGCTGCACGACCTATTTCTGATCTAGGACTTCCTTTCATGTCCGCAGACGAGGTCAGGATTTGATTGTTATTTCTAATATATCGTTGTTTACCATTTAATTCTGGACTTTCAAATCTGTTATTTGTCTTTTTGGCCAGGTTATTAGCATACAGAGCAATGAACTGATTCTGGAAGCTTTCAAAAAAATGAAAGATAACCAAATTGGTGGTATTCCTGTAGTAGAGGGACCACAGAAGAAGATTGTGGGGAACGTAAGCATAGGGGATATCAGACACCTGCTGCTCAAACCCGAACTCTGCTCCAATTTCAGGTAGGATGCAATGTTAAAACCTGTATGGAACCATCTGAACTGAGTTATGATTGGCCTCTGTCTTTAAATGGTGATATGAACTGCTTTGTACAATAAAAATAAGAATGGAATATCATAGTAAAAAAGAATAAAGATGAGAAGATGTGACCAAACTATTAGCGAGACAGTGGAAATTAACAAATAATCACATAAAGCAAATCACTGGGAAGCATGAAGCAAAGCATTTCAATTCATCATTACCTAAGCCATCTCAGTGAAACATATGCCATGCAAGTTTCGACGGTTCACTAAAAGTTTTTATCATCTTTTTTTCTGACTTTCAGGAAGCTCACAGCCAGAGATTTCATGAGTGCCGTGGTAGCAACAACCCAAGAATCTGGAAAAGTCATCCCACCAATAACATGCAAGATGGAATCAACTCTCGGTAGTGTGATTCACTGTCTTGCTTCCATGTGTGTTCACAGAATCTATGTAGTAGCAGACGATGAAGCTGAAGTTGTTGGTGTAATTACACTCAGAGATGTGATCTCTTGCTTCATTTCTGAGCCCCCTTACCATTTGGACGATCTCTTCGGGTTTTCTGTCAGAGATATGTTGAACCAGTGATATTTCTGTTGTAAAAATCTATGACAGCTTGAAAAGACTCGGGATATAACCAATTTGGCTGGGGACCTCGAATAATCATATTATTCTATCAGTTATTTTAATCATGTAGTTTTTTTTTTTTTTTTTATGTTACTCCAGTTGAACTACCGGGGAGTTTCCTCAATCTTCTATGATTTATCATCTGTCTAATCCTTTCCACATCCCCCCACCTTCGCAAGCCGGCATATATGTTGGACAGAATCACAAAAGGTGTCGGGTTTTCTGGCTCCAACACTGAAAGCTTCATGGCCATTTCTTCTCCCAAATCAGAATTCAAGTGACACATACAAGCACCAAGCAGAGAATTGAAAACAGAAGCAGAAGGCTCCGGCAGTTCTTGTATTAATTGTCCAGCTTCATCTAGCCTTCCAGATCGACTTAAAAGATCAACCATGCAACCAAAATGCTCTGGCTTTGGTTTCAAACCATAGTCATCATTCATCATTCTAAACATTTGCCACCCTTTGTCAACCTGACCAACGTGACTACATGCAGACAGGACACCAACAAAAGATGCTGAATTTGGTTTTACCTTCTCCTCTTGCATTATGTCAAATATTTCAACTGCGGACTCGAATTCTCCATTCTTTCCATATCCACAGATCATTGCGTTCCAAAATGCAGGATCATGAGGTTTTATCTCAAATTGATTGAAAATTCTCCGCGCCGAGGAAGGTTGCCCGCATTTCATATACATATAAATAAGTGCCGTAGCCATGAACTCATCCTTATTTATATCAGTTCTAATAACGTGTCCATGGACCTCTTTTCCACACTTTAGAGCAGGTAAGTCTGCACAAGCTGATAAGAGACTTGTTATACATTTTAAACTTGGGGCTACGCCAGCTGACTGCATTTTCTCAAAGTACTTAAAAGCTTCAAATCCCTCCCCCAATTGAGCAAATCCACTAATCATTGAATTCCACGTTGCCGAATCAGGCTTAAATCCTTCACATGCTACTTGTTCAAATAACTCAATGGCCTTCTCACCCTGACGATTTAACATCATTCCGGCTATCATCGAATTCCATGTCAGAATGTTTCTGCTGTCATTTAGTTCTTTAAATACATTATGAGCCCGAGGCCAACAACCACATTTTGAATACATGTCAACAAGTGCAGTACCAATCATAGTATCAGAATGCATCTCAATTTTCAGAATAAGCCCATGAACCTGCCTACCGAACTGAAGATATTGAAGACTTGCACAAGCAGATATAACAGAAATAAATGTAACTGAATTGGGTTCTTCACGTAAACACTCCCTCATGTCCTTAAACACGTTCAACACCACTAGAGGAACCCCGTTATGCAAAAGCCCGGAAAAAAAAGCATTATAACTCACGACGTTCTTATTAGGCATCTCTGCAAACACTCTAGTGGCCGAAGTTATTTCTTTCAAATTCGAATACATAGTCAGCAACGAAGTGGCCACATATACATCCATCACCACACCTAACTTTGTCGCCAAACAATGCATTTCCATGCCACGTCCAACACTCTCACAAGCAGACAACGCACTAGCCACAGTTACTGAATTGGGCCTAAACAGTCCAATCATCGATTGTTTAAACACCCTCAAAGCTTCTTTAAAATACCCATTTAGAGAAAACCCAGAAATCGCCGAGTTCAACGATGCCACGTTTCGGTCGGGCATTTCATCAAACGACTTGACAGCATCACTAAGTAGATGGAGTTTCATGTACATATCCATGACAGCTGTCGCCGTGTACACGTCTACTGAAAACCCGGTTTTGATGAGATGGGCATGTAGGATTTGGCCTTGGATTGGTGACTTGAGTTTGGCGCAGACTTTGAGGAGAGGAGGGAAGGTGAATTTGTGAGGAGGCAAAGCGGCGGAGTGGTGTTGTGTGTATAGAATAAGTGCTTCTTTGTAGAAGCCATTCGTGACTAGTTTTGGTATTTGGTGTTTCATGGAATGGGACCAAAATGGGAAGCATCAGCTTCTCAGGTTTAAACTGGCAGTACGCCAGTACTGGCTTCGGCTTCTCTTCTGTTCTGTGTTACTTGTTGGTCATGGATCCCATTTGGGTGTTAATTGTTAAGAGGCAGATTTTGACTTGGGACAAGTCTTTTGGGCCTTTAGTTGTGGGCCCAATTGGATTCTCTTTTGGACTTTGGCCCAGTTAGAGAAAGAAAACTCTCTGCCGAAATCATATTTAGTTTATTTTATTTTATTAATTAACCACTCATTAACTAGAAATGTATTCATTCCAATTCTATCTTATCTCCAAAAAGATATTTATGCCATAAATACCATTTAATTGAACGATACGGCATCGTTTTTAAGAAGAGAATGTACTCGTATACGTAAAAGCAGTGCATGGTGTATCGCTTGTTGCAACTTGGCCACAAGGCACTCGTAAAAAAAAAAAAAATATATATATATATATATATATATTCTTTTTAATAATTAAAAGGGACGACTGACCTAGAATTGTATCTCTCGCTTCTCTGATCAATCGAGTGCCATGGAATTCTTTCTCTGATACCAACAGCTTTTGTGCTTGTCTACAACGAAAATCTCCTTGCGATTCTAAAGCTTTCCTGAGAATCAACGCTACTCCCCGCGTCAGCTCACAAGTCAGAATTTCCTACCCGATTTTAATTTCCTGTAGGCTTTCTTTCAATTTTTTGTTGTGTTTTTATATTGTTTTGTTATTGTTTTATTGATTGATCGATAAGTACGGTTTTCTAGCTTTGGATCTAGGTTTCTGCGTGTCTATTCACATGTAATTTAAGCTATATGATTCTTTAATATTAGGTTTTATTCTGTTTGAATGTCTCAATTTTGTGTAATACGTGGGACGATAATTGAAGGAATGGGTGATGAGCTGTAATTTTTGTTTTATTATTAAATTTCGCAATCTTAAATGTTCAAGATCGATTTGTTTTACTCTTCTTCTTTGCTTGAGTTTATAACTTTGATATATTCATTGAAATGTTCTCAACAGGGTTTTAGCGCAATTGATGAAGGTAATTTCTAGAGATTTTCTTTGAATCTAGGCTAAATTTAAGCTCGAGAAGTGATATTTTCTGCAGAATCTGATCTTGTTGATTTTTTTCAATTTAGTGCTTCCTGTTTGATGAGTACTCGGAGGAACTGTCATCAGTTCAATTTTGTTTAGCTGGTTGCTTGTTCACTGCGTTTGTGCATGTATGTGACAATTGATGATGCTGAGTAGTCTTGATTTGGGTTGGCCTTTTATTGAATTTTTAGGGGGTGAGGATGACGACTCCTTCAAGGAAGAGATTGATGAGGGATTTCAAGAGGTTACAACAAGATCCTCCTGCTGGCATTAGCGGTGCTCCGCAAGACAACAATATTATGCTTTGGAATGCTGTTATTTTCGGGTATGTGAATGGAGGAATTGACTTTGAGTTTACCCTTTCGTTGAAAACTTTTCATTTTGATGGTTCTAGGTAAGTAATGTTTTGACAGGGTTGGTTGTACTAATATCTTTTACCGGTTGAATTGTAGGCCTGATGATACCCCTTGGGATGGAGGTATAGTCATTTTGTATAATTAATTTGATTTGAAGAGGTTTTATACTGTAGTCAGTGGGATTTATTATTTGATTTTTTTGTCTGGCAAGCAACTTGGTATGTTACTCACAGTATTCACTGTATTTTTCTTACTTAGACATTTAAGACTTCAAATGTTTCGTGGACTGTTTGTGTGCGTTTTAAGAAGTTTCTGTCTCTTTGCATGTAGTTTCTCTTTTTTCCTCTCTTTTGGGGGTGGGGGTGGGGGTGGGGGAGGGGGAGGGGGATTGTTTTACTTGGCTTATTCTTCTATAGCATGAAGTCTTATGTCAGTTATCACTGCAAAACTAGTTTAAATTAACAGGTAGGATGAAAACTTTCCGAAACTTTGTTCATGCTTTAGGCATTTGTACTTTATTTTTCTTCTTGATGTGAATGTTATCGTGGAAGATGTTAAACCATCTTATGTTATGTGTAGAGGAAACCTCTGAGTTTTTTTTTCCCCTGGTATAATAATCATCTTTGATTTTTTCTTTTATGATTTGTTGCATAGAGAGATGCCCATTTTACACCAGTATAAGAGTCCTTCAATTTAAATCTAGTGACAAAAAGATGGCTATGTGCTTCCAATTTTTATATGGATTCTTTACATTTATACATGATGCTATTAATTTAGTAAAGGAATGATTTTCTAATTGACAAATGGCATACTCTGAGATTTATTTTTGTTCACAGTGTGTTACACACGATTAAACAGCTGGTTTATGTTTGTTTTAAACGCTGTTCCTTTTCAATTATTTGTGTGGGTATTTACTGCCAGATCCTGAAGTTGTTGTATCATTATCATTGGCCATATTAAATCTAATTTGTGTTTTGTATAATGTGGACACCCTCAGGTACGTTTAAGTTGACGCTTCAGTTTACAGAGGATTATCCTAATAAGCCACCTACAGTGCGTTTTGTTTCTCGAATGTTCCATCCAAATAGTAAGTCTGATGCAAGAACTTCATAATTCATCTTTTCTTTACAGCCAAATAGAAACAAGGTATAATGTGGAACTCCACACCATCTCACTCATATAAATGAGTTCCTGCAATTATGTGGACTTTTTCACCTGCATCCAGCCTTGTGTTCTGTCTTGTCCCCATTGTTGACTTGCTTGTTATATTTTTTTATCCTTGTTGATTTTATCTGTACTGATTTTAAGTTAATTTTTCCCTGCCCTTGCTGCAGTTTATGCGGATGGAAGCATTTGTTTGGACATCCTACAAAATCAGTGGAGTCCTATTTATGATGTTGCAGCAATACTCACGTCAATTCAGGTATTTGATTCCCTTTTTTTTTTTGTTTTTTTCCAATTTCATGTCAAGTATACAAACGCTTTGATGGCCTGCGTGTAAGCATTACTGTCCATAAACCATTCTTCATTAATATAAATTTAAATATTCTTTCACAAAATGACATTGTGTTTTCACTAACTAGATTACATAGTGTGGCTGTCTGCCATAGCTTTCTTTTCAATGATGGTCAATATTGTTAAGTCAGAACAAGATGTTAGCTTGAATTTAATTGCTAGTCATGAAGTCTGGGGATGCCTTGTGGGAATGTTTCAACCAGACTGTGTGTGTTATGACTACTTTCATCTGCGCATTTGAAACTAAAGTGTCTAACAAGGCTATTTTTCTACTTTATTGTAGAGCTGGTTACCCTTTTGTATATTAAGATGACCATAAATGGTTTTCATGCCGATGTTACTGCATTCAACGTTTTAATCCTTTGCTATGTTTTGATTACAGTCATTGCTCTGTGACCCAAACCCAAACTCTCCTGCAAATTCGGAGGCAGCACGGATGTTTAGTGAGAACAAGCGTGAATACAATAGGAGAGTACGCGAGATTGTCGAGCAGAGTTGGACTGCCGATTAGTTGCAACTTGCTTGGTAAGGAACTTCGAAAATAGTCCAATGGCTTGTTTTTAAATAACATTGAGACTTGAAAGGTTGTGGCGCAAACAATGACTTGTTATATGTTTGTTTGGCTTTTGAGGATGGATGCTTGGCCTCTTTATTGTTAATTTTGTTGTATTTGGCTACGTTGCAAACCATTTAGTAGTAATTTACCTATATTATTTACTTCCTGGTTGTTAGCCATAGACTAGTGTCTTTTATAGAATATAGAAGCTACGACTGATGATGAAAAATGGTAGAAATTTCCAATTACGGTAGAAAATATTGCGGTGAGTACAAATTCGTGAATTTATATTTTAAGTGTTGTGATGAAATCACTATATTTGAGTACCAAGATTTCCGCTACTGGTCCATCCATCCTGGACTTGAATTGAATACTGCAAATTCCACAGAACATCTTCTATTGAAGGTCGCTTGGCCGCATCATTGCTGAGGCAATTTATGGTGATTTGGACGGTTGTCCTTAACGAATCGTATGCGTAAGTGCCCCGTACACAGGGATCAGTTTCAGCCCTTAATTTCGATGGAGCTTCTGCTAAGCACGTCTCTAGCTGGGAACGGAGTGAGAAGCCCAATTTAATTCAACCCACGGTTGGGATGATATTACAAAAATAAAGGTTCCAAGTAAATTGCATAAATACCTGAAGCTTCAACTCGTCCATCTCACCGGTGGATTTGACCAGTTTACCAGTAATGACTTGAAGGAGAATAACACCTAGCTGATAAACATCTTCCTTCTCTGCATCTTCAGGTTGATTGGAGACGTCTTGTCCAATGAGAGGGCTTTCCGATCCTACCTGGAATAGTTCAAACAGACATAAATTAACAACATAAAAGTAATTAGAATACAAATATGAAATGTAGTGATATAATTTAAATGAAGAATGTGTAACCAGTCACAGCCATATCCAATCTGTTTTTAACCTTAGATGGCAAGGGAATGTTATAGCTGCTAAGTTTGGCTGTAAGAGTCTCATCCAACAAAATGTGCTCAATCTTCAAATTGTTGCCGAAAATGCCAGGTGCAACTCCTGTGTGCAAGAACTGAATTCCTCTTGCAGCGCCAATGATAATTGCCATTCTCTGTGGCCATTTCAGCATGTCCTTCTTTTTCCAGTCTGCCAAATCAGAAGTAAATTATGTTTTTGTCGAGGATTTATAACTTTTCTTACAATATAACATTCACCATGCTTTACCAGATAGGTAATCGCTTAATGATCCATTTGAAATGTGTTCAAGCACAACGAAAATTGTGCTGCCTGTATTGGGATGATCCTGATAAGTAACGATGCAATGTCCAAGAATGCTGACCAGATGCCGATGCCTCAGCTTTGACAGTAATTCCATATGCTGCATCAAACTTTGCGGCTGATTCCTCTGCTTTAGTTTGAGGCATTTCACCAAGACTATTGAGCCATCTGTGAGCCAACCTTTGTACAGCTGCAAATATCAGAAGAAGAAGAAGAGAGAATCAATCTTGTTGATAGTTTTACCTGAAAAAAGCATCTTGTTATCTGATTTAACCTTGAAAGCAAATGGCTTACCTGTCCTAGAGATCCTTCTCCTATCAAATTTGTTGGGTGGAAATTGTTTGTTGCTTCTTCGATTTCCTCCAATCCAAAAACGCGATATGGTTGAAGCCCTATTGCTGCTGATCTCATTGTCTGAGGCACACGCCCTGCAGATATTCATTTGTTACTACGCTTAACCAAAATATGTACTTAAAAGAAAACTCAAGCAACTTATGGAGGATAATGAGATCATTAGTTGCTAGTGTAGAAAAAGTCAGAAAGACGGCCTTACTTGAATCAATTGCTGGTTTTGGAGAGCTACGAACAGACATTTTATCAGCAACAGATCTCTCATATTTTCTATCTTCAGTTCCTGCTGTTTCCGATCTTCTGATAATAACCAAAACCAATAATATACAAACCACAGCAAATCCCACGACTCCTCCAATGATACCAAGTATTAAGCCTAGTTTTATGCTGGACTTCTGCTCTTCAGTCTTAACTGGAGGCTTAACTGCCAATGCTTCTTTGTGGCAAAATGAATATGGGTGCTGATATTTTGAGTTCCCACCAGACAAACAATTCCATGAACTAATGACTGTTCTATTTGAAGAATTTGATCCAACACAAGAAGGTAATTTTCCTATCAAAAGGTTGCGAGAGATATCTACTAAATTAAGCTCTGGATTACAGGATATGTTTTGTGGCAGGGTTCCACTTAATTGATTCCCAGCAAAGTTAAGATACTGAATTGAAGGAAGAGAGAAAAGGAAGGAAGGAATTGGTCCAACAAACTTATTAGAAGAAATGTCTAATTGTTTTAACTGATCAAAGTTCTTGAGTCCTGAAGGAACGTCAGATCTCAAAGAATTATTTCTCAGAATGATACTTACAAGATTGCTGCTCACTGAAGGAAACTTGGGACCAATGTGATTGCCTCCCAAATTGAGCTCTTGGAGAAGTACTAAGCTATGGAGATCTGGAACACTCCCATTAAACAAATTATCAGCCAAAACAATACTTTTAAGATTCTTCATTGATGTAATGTGCTGAGGAATCCCCCCATAGATGAAATTTGAGCTGATGTTCAGCACTTCGAGTGACCAAAGTCTGTTGATTTTTGCTGGTAATGGACCCCATAACCCCAAGGACACCAGTGACAATACTTTCAAGTTAGAGAGCTTTGTTAAAGTAGTAAAGAATGTATCAATGTCAAACTTAGAAGACAACGTTCGTTGAGAAACTAAAAATGTCCCTGGTTTCGGGCTATGAGCAGGAGAGCTCCTGTTTCCAACGACAGTTAATTCAGTTACACGATTATTCGAGCAGACAATCTTGAGAGAAAGAGAGGAAGGGAGATAGCAGAAGTTAGTCCAGTTTGTCCATCCTTGAAGAACTTCCGGATACTCGAGAAGTTTCTGAACTTGGAACATGATTCTGGTTTCGCTCGGAGTCAGCTGTCCAATTGAAACTGGAACAAGCATCACAAAAATGACTAGAAAAAACTTGAAACTTAATGAAACTACCCTGTATTTTTCCATTTCTGGGGAAAATATTCTCAATAGCAAAAGCTGCACCAAAAGTCAGCTATAAATATAACAATCGTGAAATTTCACAAAATGGATAATGCTTTAAGAAGATTCATATACGTCCGAGAAATGAACAAGAGTATCCACAGATTATAGAGACTCTGTTTAGTGAACAGAAACAAGTACAAAAGA